>APFE031238477.1:0-17021 GCA_000404065.3 Pinus taeda
TGTATCCCCTTGAGTATGTACTTCATATGCCCTGAAGACACCTTCTGCAAAATACCCATAAAAATAGCCCTTTTTCCATTGGCGCTGTTCCACAGTGTATCACTTGCGCCAATAGGGGAAATCCTCCAAAGAGGGCGCGCCAGTTGGCACTCTGTCTCAGAGTCGCACTCGCGCCAACCCAGTTGGGTAAAGTTTTTAGCAAACCAACTTGTGAAGGTTCTTCCTAACCTATTCATGAACTGATTCCAGTTTGAGTTAATTCAGTTGGGCTTCAAATCTCCATAGAAGGGAAGTAGTTCTCCACCTCTCATGGAAGCTTCCTAATGATAAGGCCAATTCCATGAATCTTGTGGATGATCCTATATCCTTCTCCTCTCTCTATATAAGCTTGTCCTTTTGCGTTTGACAAGCTGGTTAGTAATTCTACTCTCCAAGCTCCAAATTCTAAGTCCCAAAGTCTGAGAATTGCTAAGCTCATGCTACAAGAGGCCTTGTTCGTCCCCATAAGGCTATATCTTTAATGAGGAGATCCTTGTCCAAGTAGCCAAGGACAGAGAGGCTTGTTCCCTAGTCCCAACAAGCTTTGCAAGGCATGTGTTGCTGATCACCCAGCCAAAGGAGGATTTGACGTTAGAACTTGGTTGTATTCTTCTTTGTTTATCAATAATAATAGACGACTATCATTATGGTTCCAATCTTATTGTCTTTGTAATGATGTTTGAGTTATATCCTTTCTGACTGATATATAGTTGCATCTCTTGGATTTTATGCTTGTATTTGTGTAGTTCTTTGCATGTGCAGGTGTCTGTTCATGAGGATCGTGGGGATTGTGACCAGCTGGAGAAAAAGAACGGGAGCGATGACTCTTCTACAAATACTAGCGTTGGATTCGAGGTAGGCCCTCACCATCGGTCTTTAATTTGCAATTAGGAACATGTGTGTTAGCATTGTTTGATTGTTGCTAGACCTCATTTAGGCTAGTAGGATCACCTCTGTCCGCAAAGGGGATTTACCTACACAACAATTTCCAACTTTTGGAGGAACTAGTAAGAAGTCTAGTAGTGGGGACAGGAAATAGTGCAGCTTCAGTGCTCCACCAGTAAACTAAATATTCACTAATAAATAACTCATGCATGTGAGTTCAGAGGAAGACCCAATTGAGATTAGAGTTAAAGGACAATGTACCATCAGTTGTATAATTTCTGAGTTGTACAGATGGTGCATGCAATAAGTTGAGGGCCTATGGATGGATTGCGAAGTTATGGAGAGAGAATTTCCCAATTAAATATGGGATAATTCTCTTAGGAATTGCACAAGGAAGTAGGGGCTTTGTAGCCAACAAATTTGGATAAGTGTTGGCTTGAGCTGGTTTGTGAAGTGGAAATATAGATTGTACTTGTGTAGGAATTGTTTGGGTTGGAAAAGCATTGTATTTTCTTCTCAGATCTTCTAGCTAATGCAAGATAGATAGTCGAGGTTTTGAGCAGTTGATTTCCCTAGAAAAATATTGTGTTATGTGCGATTAAAATTCTTCCTTTTCTGCTTAGTGTTTCCATTGATCAATTTTGGTTTCTGCTAATAAGTAGAGTAGAATCTTGTCTTGTGTTTTAGCATATCACATAAGTTGTTGAATCTATAAGTGAAAATTTACATGGTATCAGAGATGAAGATAATATAGAAGAGGATAATTGGAGTTTATTGTGCAGGTGAAATTGAATTTGTAGGTTCATACTTCAGATTTAGTAATATGTCATTCTATGGTTTGAGACTTGTGTATGCCTTGGAGGGAAGATCAAATTGCATATCTTGGAAGGACATAATGGAGGTCATGCTGGAAGACAATGGGCTCAAGGAATTCATAGATCATGATGTTATGAAACCTCCAACATCTGATGCTAAAGATATGGATGAATGGAGAAAGTGTGTGGAAAAAGAGAGAAGGATTATCATATAAGGAGTTCGAGATCACATTATCTTGAATCCCCATAGAAAGGAAACTCAATTTGCAATGTGGAAGTCATTGGCGGACCTGTTTCAAAATAGAAATGACCACAGGAAGTTTGCACTGAAGGAAAAACTCAGAAAGATCAAGATGGAAAAGGGTGAGTTAGACCAAGTTCACCCAATGTCTGGATGATCTTGGAAGTGTCAAGATTACTATTGTTGAAGATGATTTGGTGAGCCTGGCACTTCTAGGACTTCCCAATACCTAGCACATTTACTAGGACTAAGTTAATGGGAGGGAGAAGCTACCAGAGTGGGAGCAGTTGTGGTCTGACTTGGTATAAGAAGGGATTCGGTGGAACACCAGAGTCAGATCCTCATCAAAGCATGATGATGAGGAGAATTGTGCCTTAGTGGGTAAGGAAAATAAAGGGAAGTGGAAGTCATCCCATTCTAGATCCAATTCTTACCATGACGGCAAGTAGAAGGACATGTTGAAAGTTAAATGCTTTCAGTGTCATGAGCAGGGACACTTTTCCACAAAGTGTCCATTCAAGAAGGCCAATAAGAAGCCCTCAGGAGGAGTGGCAGGTTAAGCTCTTGCTTCACAGTTCGAACTGGAATTTACCCTCATCACTTGTATGGTGTCATCGATGATGGGAAGTGTGTGGTACCTGCACAATGGGGCTTCTTTCCACACCGGTAACAAATAGCTCTTAAATAAATTGGAGAAGAAGGATCTATAGATGCATATAGATATGGGTGATGATGGGAGGTATAGTACTACTGACATCGGTACAGTTACCTTTCAAAGGGAGTCGGGTTCTCCCCTCACTTTGTGAGATGTTATGTATGTTCCTGGTTTGAAGAAGAACTTGGTATTTGTTTCCATGTTGGAGGATAGATGCTATGATGTGATATTTAGTAAGGGAGAGGCATTCCTTCATGACATATGCACAGGACATGTGAAGAGGATAGGGGTTTGAGTGAAGAACCTCTACAAGTTGGAGGTGTAAGATTGTTTTGCCTTGAAAAATAAAGTAGAGAAGGTGTAGAGTTGAGACATCAGTGAGATTTGGCATAGGATATTGGGTCACTTGCACCATGGTGCTTTGAAGATCATTCAACAAATTTCTACCGGTCTTCCTAAGGGTGCACTAGAGCAAGTAGACACATGAAAGGGGTGTACATTGGGAAAGTACATCAAAAATTCCTTTCATGTTAGATTTGAGATGATGGACCCCCTTTGGGGTTTGAAATGTCGACTCAATGAACAGAAGACTGTGGACAATCCGGATCAATTCCTTTCATGACAAAGATAGTCGGGCACATGCGATCCTCGATTGAATTCACTCAGATCTGTGTTGATTGTTCTCAACAATATCCAAGGCCAATCACATGTATTATGTGATATTTGTTGATGATCTTTCTCGTAAGCGTTGGATCTTCTTCATGCAGAAGAAAGATCAGACTTTTGCTAAGCTTTGTTAATTTAAAGAACTTGTTGAGAAATATACTGATAGGAAAGTTAAACTCTCAGGAGTGATAACAGTGGAGAGTATGTGTCAAATTATTTCAAAAACTTCTATGCATCAGAGGGCATTCGATGGGAGTCGATAGCACCTTATAACACACAACATAATTGGGTGGCTAAAAGAAAGAACAAGAGTATTATGGGTTTGGCATGCACCATGTTGCATGATCATGGCCTACAATTATAGTTGTGGCTTGAAGCATGCAACACAATTGTTTATTTGTAAAACATAATCCCTCATCGAATTCTCGGGATGAGTACACCGGAAGAGGATTTTTTAGGGAAGAAACTAGATGTGTCACACTTCAGGAATTTTGGTTCATCCGTCTATTGCCATGTAACCAAAGATGCATGGAAAAGATTGAGCCAACAACAAAGTTGGGCATATTTGTGGGGTACACTGATACACCTCACAACTATTTAGTGTACTTTCCAACCAACAGGATGATCGTGGTTCGTAGAGATGTAAAATTTGATGAAGAGAAGGCCATGAGATGTTCCCTTGAGAGGGATCTTCAACTACATGCAGTTGAGGAGATTTTAGCTCCAAAGGAGGAAGCTAAGGATGATGTGGAGCAACCACATGTAGAGGAGTAGGGAGTGGAGACACCCACTCATGCAAATTCTTATAAAGATGGGAGAAAGTTCACTAGAGAGGTTGATCAATTATTGCATGGTTATAGAGAGAATGTGAGAGCACCCACATCATAGCATAGGCAGAGGAGGTCACTGGAGAGTTACACCGCCTACATGGTTCTAATGAGCATATGTGTAGATATTGTGCCATCCTCTTTTGAGGAAGTAGTGCAACAACTAGTTTGGGTTGTTCCCATGGTTGAGGAGTATGAATCCATTGTTAGGAACAATGTTTTGGATGTGGTGCAAAGATTGGTAGACAAGTCAGTAGTGAGTTCTAGATGGCTTTACAGGGTAAATCAAGTAGTGGATGGTATTGTGGAGAAACACAAGGTTAGGTTTGTGGTGAAAAGATTTTCTTAGGTGGAGGGGATTGATTACGATGAGACATTTGCTCCTCTAGCTAGGTACTCATCAATCAGATCCATTCTAGCATTGTTAGTGCAGATGGGATGGAAGATACATTAGATGGATATAAATACAACATTCCTCAATGACATGATTGAGGAAGAGGTGTATATTGAGCAACTTGAATGATTTGAGATCTTCAACAGAGAGTCACATGTGTGCAGACTTAAGTGAGCATTGTATGGAATGAAACAAGCACCCCATGCTTAGTACACCAGGATTGATAACTATTTCACTGGGTTGGGCTTCACCAAAAGTGAAGAAGATATGAACCTTTACCATATTGTGTTTGAAGGTAAATTGTTAATTATTGTTTTAGATGTTGACAATTTGATTCTGACAAGTGGTGATAAGCTGATCAAGTATTGCAAAGAGGATCTTGCAAGAGAGTTTGGAATGAAGGACTTGGGTTTCATGCGCTAGATTCTAGGGATGGAGGTATGGCAAGGTGATGAGGAACTATTTGTATCTTAGGGAAAGTATGCCAACGAGACACTCAAGAAGTTCCACATGGAGAGTAGTAAACCCACAGAGACTCCTCTAGCTGGTATCTAGAGGAAGGAGGATGCCACTTCTAGTGAAGTAGTGGAGGATACTATTTACAAGCATCTTGTTAGTTCACTCATGTATTTGTTGAACAAATGACCAAACGTGTGTTATGAAGTTAACTATCTTAGTCAAGTAATGGTTAAGTTGACAAGGTTGTATTAGAAGGCAACCAAACATGTGTTGAGATACCTCAGAGGCACTACTCAGTATGGTCTTTAGTACAAATAGATAGAGGGAGTGAAGCTTCAAGGCTTGATTGATGTAGATTGGGAAGGGATTCCATCCGACAAGAAGAGCACATCAGGTGGGATATTCAGTATTGGGCTAGCAACTGTTTCTTGGTACAATAAGAAACAAAGATTAGTTGCACGCAGTTCAACAGAAGCAAAGTACATGGCTGCTAGTCAAGCAGCTTTTTGGTGTTCAAGTGTGAATAAACTATTCCACCCTTTTCCACATTAATTTATCAATCCAGGTGCGTACAACTTTCAAGGTAACACACAAGGTATATGCAGGGGAAAGGTTACAATCTTACATCAACCAAGGATTCGTGGCTAAGAAATCAAAGCATCGTTGTAACAATAGTTAGAAATAAATTGCATAAATTAAAAAGCATTCACAACAACCAATAAATATTTGTAACAAATATAAGGAATTAACACACAATAATGAAAACAACACACATAAAAGAAATATGCAGCACCTGATCAGAAGAGTGGGCCCAACTCTCTGATCAGGGTTGCGTTAACTCATAGCTAAGAAGAGAACAACAACTTGCTTGTACTTGATTAATATGTAAAGAGTTGTTAAAATGTATACCTATGTGCAGCTAACCCTTCACACAGGAATAAAACTCCTTTTATACAAATACATGGGAATGACATATCCCCCAAAACCTGGCAACTAATGCCCAACATATACAACAGTTCAGAACAACGATTAATTGTCGAGAGAGCAAGAACAAGAAAGATCCAAAATAGGCTTTGAAAGCAGCTGTGAATTGGTTATGTTATTGCAGCGTTACTGAATAGCTGCTATGAATGTGGGATCACTGCTGTAAGCTATGAAGGTGATACCAGAACTTGTGGAAATAACAAGGTTTAGTAGTTCGCATAGGCAAAATCCCTGTGACCTTACTTCACCAATTAAATATTCCAAGAGATTTAGAAAGAAGGGTTACCTCATAGAGTTATCACAATAAATGGTTACCATTTGGTGCAAAGAGGATGAAAGGATAGATGAAAGTATAAGGAAAAGATAGGCAGATTTGGTGCCCAACATCTCGCCCAAACTAGTGTTCTGCATGCCCTCATGCAACTCATCGCTTCCGCTGATCCAGATTTAAACAAGAATAGAAAAAATTATAGATATAACCATACAAAAAGAGATGCAATAGAAATAATACTTCATTTCATTAATGTAAAATACTAAAAGATGCTTATAAACAGAAATGGAAATAAACCGGTGAGGGCGATAATAGCTTATCTCTGAGAAGATGTGGCAGATACATGCCTCTGAACTGTGTTACGATGAGGCTCAAAGGTCTATTTATTGTTGAGAAAGAATGGAAAACCATAAACATCCAAAAACCTAACCCTAGAAGATGAAACGCCAAATTGTGGGCTCTGTTTTGGGTAAATAGGTACATCAACTTCCCAAAGTCGTAACTTTGGCATACAATCTCCATTTGACGCACACCATAGCTTTTTAGAAAGATCTATATGAGGAATACAACTTTTGGAAGAGAAAAATTGAACCATGGACCCATTTTGCTCTCATTTTTCCCAAAAAACGTCGTTTAGGGCCTCAAAACGACTCTAGAAGTTCAGGACTTGAAAAACTGCTAAAAATAGTAAATTGTGCTACAATTAAGGAATCTAAAAAACTGAAAGAGATAGTTGTGGGGGTCTTAGTGGGATAGGTGGGTGGGCACCAACATCCACCTGGTTCATTCCTCCCCCCTTAGGAAGCAATGGTCTTCACTGCGTTGAGTTCCTCCCTGAGATGAGGAAAATTCTGTTGAGCTAGGTCCCTGGTGAGCTGGTCTACAACTACAATGTGTCCTGTAATGGTGGAAAGCATGGGCAAGGGTGGTCCACATTGAACACTTGGTGTAAGTGAAGGAATGGGGAAATGCTATGCTCCAAAGCATTGTTTCCCACAACCTTGGTATGGGCTCTTGTAAGGCATTCTTTCTGCAGATGCAACCAGACATTGTTGCCCACTTGAAACTTGTGTGGTACCTGATGCTGATCATATCGCTGCTTGTACTTAGAATTTTTCAGAATGGATTGGTGATAGATCAGCCCATTGGGTAGAGGTGCTCTGGAGGTCAGATCAGACGAATGCTTGACCTGACAGTGCAATGGTACCCTTGTGGGTGAGGAGAAGATGTCACTGTATGCTTTCATGATCGTATCCATTTGTTGTTGCTGCTGCGTGGAGTATCCATTCTCGAGGGTCATGGATATGGCGATGATCTTCCCCTTACTTTGGGAGGGAACCAGACAGAAAATGAATTTCCTAGTCTAGGAGATGAGCTTGCTACATTTCTTACCAGTGATCAAAGAGGTGGCGATAGGTGGGGCTACCTCTAGTATCATGTATAATGAATTACAAAAATAAATAATAGCAGCATGAGGCCTTGACTCATACACAACATGTCACCTCCATAAGTATGGTTGGCTTAATAGTACATCACAAACATCAGGAGGTGCAACATC
Organism: Pinus taeda; assembly: GCA_000404065.3. Classification (NCBI taxonomy): domain Eukaryota; kingdom Viridiplantae; phylum Streptophyta; class Pinopsida; order Pinales; family Pinaceae; genus Pinus; species Pinus taeda. The sequence goes on from APFE031238477.1 coordinate 7,795, forward strand.
ACATAATACCTCATCTGTGAAGGGCTTGATGCTATTGGGAAGGTGGAATTACTGGCAGATTAGGAAATCTCGTCCTTGGTGAAGCCACCTCATGCTGTATAGTTGTGGGTATGGTATGGTTGGGAGTCCCAAACACTTCATGACCTCTGCTAAAATGAGGTTCTTTTGGCTGCCACTATCGACAATGAATTGTAGCGGCGAACCCTTCACCCACATCTATGAGTGGAAAAGAGGCTCCCCCTCCTCTGGATCTCCAGGCTCATTTTTCCAAACCTTGGCGGTGGCAATAGTGGCGTTGGGCTCCACATTAATGACCTGATTCCCTTTGCCATTCCCCTTGTCACGTTCTAACTCAGGATCATAACATGCATCTGATTCTAAAGCCTTCAACTCGACCACCAGTGACTGCTTGGTCCGACACTCACTTGTGTTGTGGGTGGGGCTCTTATGGAACTCACACCACTTTCTTGTGTCCTTCTTTAACTTTGTGGTGTTGTTCTTTTCTTGGAGCTTCGATGGGTTGTCTTGGGTTGCCCCGTTGTCCTTGGTTTTGTGATTTGGGGAAGCCTTTCCCTTACTTCGGATTTGCATATCCAAAATATCGCTTCTTCTATTTAAACTTTTGCTCGATTTTGATAGTGTATCGGTACGCCGTGCCGAGTGAGGAGATGTTCAAGAACTCCATCTCGTCTTGGATGTATCTGTGTAGGCAGTTGCGCTATTTGAGTACTAAATGCATCTCAGAATCCTTGATACCCAACTGTGTGTGAAGGGTTTGAAAAATGTTTGTGAACTCCGACATATCTTGGTCCCTTCCTTGCCACAGCGTGGTCCACTTTATGTATTTGTCCTCATAGATTTTGACAGGGTAGTACTGCTCCTTGATGGCATCCCAGAAGGAATTCCAAGTGGGTGCAGTTGAAAATAGTGAGCCCTTACTTTCATCCTTTTGCTCGTGGTAGGTTTCCCACCAGTCATTGACGTGTAGGGCTACTTTGAGAGGAGCCAAAATAGTCTTTTCCCGAATAGAAAAATCATGAACAAAAAAATACCCTTCTAGCAGATTTAACCATTTATCTGACCTTCAAATATGGGGATTTAAAAATTAACTTGTACCTTAAAGGGTGTGGCATTTCTAGAGTAGTTATTGGAAGCCGATGTGTCGCCCCTGGGTAGCCACTGAAGGATCTGGGCGAAGTTTTCCATCATCGCATTCCTTTATCGCTCGAGGGATATCCTGCCCCCTTGTCTTTCTTTTCATTTGCTATGGGAGGCCATCGGGTTTGCGAGGTTTCTCTTACAAAGGTTCGACCAGTTCAAGCCCTAACTCCTTATATCCCAACCTCGTTGGGGATATGCAAAGAAAAATAGAGAAAGATCAGGCCTGCTCTGATACCACTGATCTAGATTTAAATAGGAATGCAACAAATTACAGATATAACCATACATATAGAGATGTAGCAACAATGATACTTCATTTCATTAATGTAAAATATTGAAATATGCTTACAAACATAAATGGAAATAAACTAACTAGGGCGATGGTAGCTTATCTCTGAGAAGAGATGTGGCAACTATATGCCTATGAACTGTGTTACAATGAGGCTCAAAGGCCTATTTATTGTTGAGAAATAATGGAAAACCCTAAACATCCAAAAAACTAACCCTAGAAGATGAAACGCCAAACCGTGGGCCCCGTTTTGGGTAAAGTAGTACATCAACTTCCCGGGGTCGTAACTTTGGCATACAATCTCTGTTTGACGTGCACCATAGCTCGTTAGAAATGTATATATGAGGAATACAACTTTTGGAAGAGGAACATCGGTCCATGGACCCATGTTGCTCCTAGGTTTCCGAAAAACATTGTTTAGGGCCTCAAAACGACTCCAGATGTTTGGGACCTGAAAAACTGCTAAAAATAGTAAATTGTGCTACAATTAAGGAAACTGAAAAATTGAAAGAGACAGTTGTGTGGGTCCAAGTGGGATAGGTGGGTGGCCACCAACATCCACTTGGATCATCCACAGGTCTAGGTTAGAACGGTTGTAGTCAACGTGGAGCTGGGCGAGATCATACTCATTTTCCATGTCTGTTCCTGGGGATTTATACCCTTATGTGAAAAGAACATCCTTCCACCAATTGCCTGGTACATTGTAAGTTAGGGTGTAATGCTCTACTGAGAACCAAATGATGGGGAACCTGAACCGAAGTCCCATCCACTGGACCCCACATGTTTGGATGCATGCTACATATCTCCGCACATGACTTAGTGCCCATGAAAAATTTGGCTCTCCAAAAGGTTCCCTGTTCTAGATAGTTGTAGGTGACATCATCCACCTCTTTTGACAACTATCAAGGGCCTCATCTTGAACCGTGACTATTTGTTTGACACAACGTTTGATACACCACTTCTGTGTCATCAACATCATTTCTCTATTTCCCTCAATCTCTAAAAAGGCGTTTTGCTTATTGTACATAGTCACATACCGTTCATGCTCCCCTCTCATCATAAGAGACTTCGTGTTTTGATTTGACTCAAATGTATTAGAAGCCTTCTGCCAGTTTATCGTGTTGATAGTATAGGAGGTGAGAGCCCTTAAATGAATGTCTCCCACATATGGGACTGGGTTAAATTCTTTATCATTGCGCAGGAAGTATCCATGCATATAAAGCTCACACATAAAATGTTGGGTTACCAAATCATGGATTCTCAGTATACGGAGGAATTGTACAGAGACCTTGATCTCATGATTGAAATCCTTCTTAATAATTTCTAAACAGAAGAAAAGAAATTGCTGATGCAAGAACAAGGCATAACTAGAGGCAGGAGGGCAGCATACCATTACCTATTGTGCTAGGCTGAACATCTGTTCTTTGTCAGTCAGCACATGCGCTTACAACTGTTCTACTTTGAGCTACTGCTTTGCATACCTCAATCGTAATATGTCCACTCACTCTATATACTCGAAGATAGCCTTGGATGACTGTTCTTGTACCCTTTTCACCTCATTCTGATAACAGGCCGTGGTGGATTTCCAAGATTAAATCTCGACTGTTAAAGATAATTCACGACCATTAAACAAGTGCTCTATAGGATCCATTTGAGTAGCAGTAGAGGTCATCGACACATCATCTACCTATGTTACTGCTTCGACCACCATGACCTTAGGTCTCTTAGCCTGTCGTTTATACTTTCTTACCTGCTTCTTGAGTCAATGCACCTGTCTTCTCAACCTTCAAACATCTATTTTCAACCACATCGTGTCTTTGAACTATAGCTGATATTTCTTTTTAAGGGGCATCCTCCTCTACTCGCACAGTTATATCCGTACCTGCTTAACAAGCACTTCATCTGGCCCTGTGGCTGGTTCAACATGTGGCAGATTACTTGGAGGAGTGCCCACTGGTCCTTCTGCCAGATTATCTGTCCTTGGTTCCTCCATCTCAGGAGAAGTTGCTTGTTGTTTGACAACCAACTCTACCAGCCTTGTAGCTAGTTCAATAGGTGGTGGATTATTCGGAAGAGTACCCATTGGTCCATTTGTTGGGCCCTCCCTACATGGTTCCCCTTTTTTGGGAGCAATTACTTCCTCTTTCACAATTAACACAACCGGGCCTACAACTAGTTCAAAAACTGGTGGATTACTTGGAGGAGTATCCACAGGTACTTCTACTGGGCTCTCCTTACTTGATTCCCCTGTTTCAGAAGCAATTTCTTCTTCTTCTCTTCTAGGATCCAGGGCATCTGTTGTCTGAACAACACCTCCTTCGTCCACTACCTGTTCCCGTTTTTCTGCAAGGTGTTCCTACTTCGTCTATTCTTCAAAATGACCTTGTTGAGAATCAACAACCAACAGACTAACATTGGCCAAACCTTTATTCGACCCATCAAACTCTAAAATGGGAGGAACATCAAACTCCTTTTCTGAGCATCGAGGAGAACAAGACACTCTCACGCCTCTTGGAATGGTGGCACAAAAAGGAGACTGAAAGATGTTTTCTCCCTGGTTTACACTGGCTTTGTCTATGACCTCGAGTTCCTTCCCATCTCCTGTGACATTTCTTCTCTGGCCCGAGGTTTCCTCCTGCATTAGTTCCTTTCCTATGGTTGAAACTAGTTATTGTGGGATAGTGTCAACCTCAAGAATCATCCTTTCCACATTTTTAGGACCAGATGGGTTAGTGGTGGTTCTTGTGTGGCACCACCACTCGTATCTGATGCTTCCTGAGAAGATGGTGCTAACATTGTTCCCTCTGGCACTTCATTAATAAAAGTGGGTTCTTGTATCACCATTTTAATCCCATCCATCATGTCCATAATTAATTCCTCCATTGTCTCCACAGTTGAGGCTGGCCCTTGTGTAACAGCCTCAGTTGTAGCACTGACTGTCTCTTCTGTCTCGAGCCTCTCCTACTTTGGTTTCTCTTCTTCCATTGGCTCCACAGTCAAGGCTGGTTCTTTTGTAATAGCCTCAGTTGTAGCACCGAATGTTTCTTCCAGTTCAAGCTCTCTTTCTTGCTCCGACTGCTCTTCTTCCATCGGCTCCACAGTCGAGGTTGGTTCTTGTGTAATAGCCTCAGCTGTAGCACCGACTGTTTCTTCCACTTCAAGCTCCCTTCCTTGCTTTGGTTCCTCTTCCTCCATTTCCATCTCTTCAGGTTCTTCTTGGTCCATGTATTCATTCTCTATTGGTTCTTCCTTTATTCTCTCTGGTTCCTCTTCTCTAATAGCTATAACAACTGCTACTTCTTCTTTTGTTGATTCCCGAAACACCATCCAAGGAATTTGAAATCGGGTCAATGCATGCATGACCGGTAATTGAACCAGCTCGTGAGTAGTGATAACTAATTCAACATGTCACGATCGCTGGGCAGACTATGCCATCAATTGGAGGCTCTTCAGTAAAAAGAAAGGCATGTTGAAAGATAAGACCTTTGATTGCGGAAGTCGAAGACGAGCTAACACCCTGATATGATACTTGAATACAGTGGTGTACCATCCTTTGCAGGTTATGTATTTCATCACAAAACCTACTACATCACCCCATGGATTTGGTAATGATTTCCGTTATACACCCGACATTTTTGGATGACGCTCTCCCCAACCTGTAGAAATACTTTAGGAAACTCTGGGAGGCAAGTCCTTTGTGAAAACTAGCTCTGTCCCTGCTGAGGCAATCCACTAACTTCTGCAATGTATTCCTCTGTGAGAGGGATTTCTATCCCTCTGACCCAAGAGTTTTCTTCATTCAAATTGAGTGTGAATTCCACTGTAATCCTCTCGTCGAATCCCCTCATAGAATCCCCTGCATTGACGAAAATCTGCCACACCTCTCTGTTGTTACGGACTAAGGTGGTATCCTCTAGCTCGTGATGCACAACCAACCCACCCATTACTGTAAAAACAATAACAACACTTGGACACAGTCAGTTTTTGGGGAAGAGAGTAACAACAACCAAATTACAGTGATGGGTAACGACATGGTGGGACGCGAGATAAAAAGCGATGAAAGAGACTAGTAATTTTTTGAAAAATGCAAAGAATTATGGTGAATCATGGTAAGTACGATGAAATAATTATGATAATTAATTCTTATGAATTGGAAAAGACCCATTGGTTATTGAATGTGCATAATTCAAATTCCAATGCATCGAACTAATTATTGCGAAATCATGGAATTTATGGGTGTACCGTTCACACCAGATTTAATCATGATATATGATATGTCATTATTATGGTTTTAAATATGCCGTCGTTTACTTATGACGGGACCCCCCCAACTTAAATGTGGTTATCCACAGAACGTATATGTCTCATTGATGGAATATTTTAATTGAATCCGTAAGAGTCAACAGATACGTACCTAACGACCTATCTATCGATGGAGTAACAATAGAGTAACCGATGGAGTAATAGTAGCAGCGGGGTAACAACAACGACGGAGTAAGAAAACCGATGGAGTAACAATAGTGGAGAAGTAACAACATTGATAGAGTAACAACAATGGCGGAGTAACAACACTGGCAGAGTAACAATAGCGGTGGAGTAACAACACCGAGGGAGTAACAGTAGCGGCGGAGTAACAACACCGACGGAGTAACAACAACGGTGGAGTAACAACATCCGAATCTTAGAAAAATTTTCAGGGGTAACAGTAGTGGCAGAGTAACAACATTGATGGAGTAATAACAACAATGGAGTAACAACATCCAACACTTAGAAAATTTTTCAGGAGTAACAACAATGGCGTAGTAACAACACCGATGGAGTAACATCATCCGACATAGAGAATTTTTTTTTAGGAGTAACAACAATGGCAGAGTAACAACACCGATGGAGTAACAATAATGATGGAGTAACAACATTTGACACTTAGAAATTTTTTCAGGAGTAACAGCAGTGGCGGAGTAAAAACATCAACTATTACTTGGAAAAAATTTTGTCAGCTCCTCCTCATCAGATTTAGATCGTTGTTCCTACAAAAGACAAACAAGTAAGTAGTAACTATATATATATATATATTATATATATTTAATATATATATATTATATATATATTATATTATATAAATATATATATTTAATAAGAAGAGAACACAAAAGAAGCATTCTTTGCACCAACAACCATCAAACCAGATTTATCAGAGAGATGTTTGATGAAGGCTTCCTTAAAAGTTGGATGATGGTATAATTTCAGACGGTGTCCATTCATTAAGAAGGAAGCACGAATATCATCTATTGTAACCAATATGATTGTTCCATTGTCAAACATAGTGTCCACTTCATAGAGTCCCATCCAGTGAGTGCGAAGATTTTCTTTAAAATCTTTAAAATGGGAGTCATAGAAAAATGCCCAATCTCCTTTATGAAACACCTTATTCTTGATAAATTTATTGTGCCATTTCATTCTTTTCTATTGAATAGCAGTAGTTTTTTGGATAGCCACTGAACAAATTTAATCTAACTCATTTATCTGTTCCAATCAATGTTTTTGGGCCTTTGATAAGTCTGATCCTACTTCCAAATCTGTTCTGAGTGTGTTGATCTCAAATTCTATTGTAAACAAGGGGGATTTCCCATAAACTAACTCAAATTGTGAAAACTCGGTTGTATTCTGCCATGTTGTCCTATATGCCCAGAGATCTTCCGAAGGTTTCTGAGACCAATCCCGAGGATGGCTTGCTACTATCTTTGTCAAGATATTTTCCAATATGTTGTTTGTACTTTCTACATATCCGTTCGCTTGGGGATAGTATGGAGTTGTCACCCTGTGTTTGACTCCATATTTCTACATAAGCCTTGCTATCATGTGGGATGTGAACTGTTACCCTCCATCTGAAACAATCTCCCTTGGAGTATTGTATCGAGCAAAAATCTCTTCAAAAAGGAAATCTGAAACCACCTACTCTATTGCTTTTGCAATAGCTCTGGTGTTATGAACCAACTCAAGAAAAGATAGAAAATATAGATCAATGCCTTAGAATTCAGCCTCTTCGAGGGGGCAACCTCCTTTACATTACATAAATGAACAATTCTTCGATGTTACAATCGACAAAACCTCCTTTCTATATATAGGAGTCTAAGGAGTCACAATATAACCCAACCGAACTAAAAATAATAATATAAAGCCACAAAAATAACAATAGAGGGATTCTATGGGGCACAGTAATAACAATATGGGGGCAATAGGGGCACAACAATATTTATAAGGGGTACAAATACAATAGTAATGGGGTAATCACTAGTGTTATAGGGACCTAACATGTCCCTCTCCTTCAAAAAAAGTGTTGTCCTCAACGCTTGAGTAGTTCTAGATACTTCTGTATAAATTCTCATCCTCCCATGTGGAATCTTCAGCAGATAAGTTCTTCCACTTGATAAGATACTCCGAAATTGATTGATTTTGTAGTTGTCAAGTTCTTGTTTCTGTGACTGCTTCCGGTTCCAATATAATTTTTCCTTCCTTGTCAAGTTCTGGCAATATTGTTTGAACTAGGAGCTTGTCACCTATAACCTTCTTTAAACATGAAACATGGAAAACTGGGTGCAATCGGGAAGCTGCAGGAAGCTCTAATTTGTATGCCATAGTACCAATCTTTTGCAATACCTTGTATGGACCATAATACTTTGGTGATAATTTATTATCCTTTTGAGGTTTCTTGAGGGACATTTTCTTATATGGTTGTAGCCTTAAGAATAACCAATCACCTACATCAAAACTTCTTTCACTGCGATGTTGATATGCCTGTTGTTTCATTCTATTCTGTGCCAACACGAGGTTATCCTTTAAGAGTTGGAGGACTTGTTGTTGATGTTCGATGTGATGTTCCACTGCGTGAACCTTAGAATTTTCTCTTAAATATGATGTGATGGATGGTGGCTGATACCCATAAGTGCCATAAATGGGGGCATTTTGTTGCTATATGGAAGGAAGTGTTATACCACCATTTCGCCAGAGGCAACCATTTGACCCATTGTGTCTGTTTATCAGAGACAAAGCAATGAAGATATCCTCCAAACATTTGTTTACTATCTCAGCTTGCCCATCAGATGAGGATGATAAGATGAGCTATGAGCTAATTGAGTACCAAGACAAGAAAATAAGTCTATCCAAAAATTTCCAGTGAAAATGGGATCTCTGTCACTTACAATAATCTTTGGGTTTCCATGTAGCTTTTGAATTGTTTCCATAAATGCAGTAGAAACTGTACTGGCTTTAAATGGATGTGATAATGCACAAAAGTGTGCATACTTGGTAAGTCTGTCAACTACCACCATGATGACACTCTTTCCCTCAGACTTGGGTAAACCTGTGATAAAATCCATTGAAACCTCCTCCCAACGTTGGCTTGGAATGGATACAGGTTGTAATAGACCTGGTGTCTTAATTGTTTGAACTTTATTTTGTTGGCAAACCAAACATTCCGCCACAAACTTTTGAATATCTGATTTAAAGCCATCCCAAAAAAATTCCTTCTTAACCCTGTGGTAAGTTTTTAAAAAATCCTGAGTGCCCTCCTAAGGGAGAAGTGTGCAATTCCATAAGAATCTTTTGTTTTAGCTGGGAATTCTTACAGAGGTATAAGCGATCTTTGTACCATAACGAATCATTTTTCCAGCTAAATGTACCAGACGTACTGGAATCTTGTTGTAACTTTCGAATAAGTGCCCACACTTCTTCGTCATTCTTCCATTCCTCCCTTGCCTCGTTTATCCAATCTGGTTGG
>APFE031238477.1:20092-38098 GCA_000404065.3 Pinus taeda
ATTCTGTTGCTTTTTGTGCAAGTGACACTTGTTGCACTTGTTCTTGTAATTTTGATATATCATGTAGCATTTCTTCCTCTTCTTCATGAGTCATGCTAGAGCTTTCAGGTTCCTTACTAATTGTTTGCATTTTCTTTCCTCGGGGAATTAGTTACTGATAATAATGCTCTGCTATGCCCTTTGAATTCCTTCAAAATAAATTTCAAACCAATCTTAAGCAAAAATTTAAAAGAACCTACACACCTTTTTTCACTTTATAGGAGCTCGATATTGCCTCTGATCTATCTCTGTATATTCAAATCATCCAATTCTGAAATTGTGGCCTATAGTAGCCCTCTGTGTCCTCTTTCCAATGCCACCAGTCTAATCCAAATTGGATTCTCCAAGGAAGAGTTATGCGAAATCTCCCACAGTGATCGGATTATAGACTAGTTCAGTAGGGCGAACTTGTACGATGTGCCACGAGTCCCTGTTTCATCTTTTGGATCTAAACAATATATACAAGAAACTAAAATTTGTCCTATTTTTGCACCTTCTTACAAAATTTCAATCCAATGCTCAGAGAAAAAGTTATGATGATTTCCCCAGGTCACCTGTTTGGAATGTAATTTAGGACTCTGCAAAAAGACCAACTTCCTCAAATCATATCTCCGCAAATATAGCACACAACGCTCGGAAATTTGGACCCTAGATTCAGCGTGATGTCTTCGCAAATGGGTTTTTTGTTTAGCTTCTAGAACATCACAGAAAAAAAGTTATTGCGAAAATTCCACGATGACCTGTTTGGAGCAGTGAAACCCTAGAATCCAAAGCTCTGATACCAAATATTATGAACCAGCTCAAGCAAAGATAGAAAAGATAGATCAACGCCTTAGTATTCAGCCTCTTCGAGGGGGAAACCTCCTTTACATTACATAAATGAACAATTCTTCGATGTTACAATTGACAAAACCTCCTTTCTATATATAGGAGTCTAAGGAGTCACAATATAACCCAGCCGACCTAACAATAATAATATAAAGCCACAAAAATAACAATAGAGGGATTCTATGGGGCACAGTAATAACAATATGGGGGCAATAGGGGCACAACAATATTAATAAGGGGTACAACTACAATAGTAATGGGGTAATCACTAGTATTATAGGGACCCGACATCTGGCTTCCACCCACTTAGTCAAATAATCAGTACATACTAGAATGTGAACCTTTTGATGAGAAGGTGGGTTAAAAGGTCCAACGAAGTCAATTTCCCACTTCTCAAAAGGCTCGAGTACTCCTTGGGGCTGCAATGGAATTCCATTTGATTTTCTAGGTTGCCCCATGTGTTGACAATAGTCACATATTTGGACATAATATTGAGCATCCCAAAAGATAGAAGGCCAATAATATCCCATTTGCAACACCTTGTGGCCTGTTCTTTTATCTGCAAAATTTCCTCTGGAAGGGCCATCATGGGAAACCTTTAATATCTCATAAATGTCGTCCTCAGATACACAACGCCAAATCTGTTGATCAACCCCTGTGTGAAAAAGGTATCCTGCCATCCATGAATATCAGGTACTATGATGAATAATTTTATGTTGTTCCCTGTATGACAAGTGATGAGGTACTTTCCCTATAGAAAGATAGTTAGCATTATCTGCATACCATGGAGTGTTAGCCAAAATTGAAAAAGATGCCCATCTGGAAAACTATCTTCTATGGGTATAATTTCAACATTATTATCTAGTCTAGACAGAAAATCAGCAAGCACATTATCCTTTCCTGGTTTATCTACTATGCTGATGTCAAATTCTTGAAGTAACAATAGCCATCTTGTAATATGACCAGGAGCTATGGGTTTATTCATCAGACACTTGATTGTTGCGTGATCAGTGCGTACAAAGGTAGGATACCTAGTAATATAATGTTGGAACTTTTTGATGGCGTAGATGACAACAATGAATTATTTTTCAGTCACTGTGTAGATCAACTCAGTAGGAGCCAAGTTCTTACTAGCATAGTAAACTGCATATGGAACCTTGTCTACTTACTTCCCTAGAACTACCCCAACCACTATCTAAGAGGCATCAACATGGATATGAAATGGTAATTTCTAGTTTGACTCTCGAAGGATCAAAGCTCTACAGCCAAGTTCCTTGATCTTCACAAAGGCTGCATCATAGTCATCTATCCACACAAAATTTGCATCTTTTGTCAGCAATTGAAAATGTGGATGTGCTATCTTAGCAAAATTTTCTATAAGGCGCCTATAATAACCAGCACAACTGATAAAGCTACATACCTATGTGGGTATTTTGGGTATTGGAAAGTGAAATATTACCTTTATCTTAGATGGATCCATCAGAATTCCAACAACTGAAAGCAAATGTCCCAAGACTATTCCTTCCTCCATCATCATGTGGCACTTTACTATACTCAAAGAGACATGTGTCCATTTACATATTTCAAGAACTGTTTCTAGATGTGCCAACCCTTCTTCGAATGAATCCCTGTATGGAGTAAAATCGTCCATATAAATTTCAACACTATCATCTACCAGATTAGAGAAAATCCCTAAAATTTCCCTTTGGAATCTTGCAGGCGCATTACAGAGGCTAAATGGAAGGACTTGGTATGCGAAAGTTCGCCAAGATCACGTGAAAGTGGTTTTATCTTGATCCTCTTGAGCTATCTAGATCTGGTTGTACCCACTAAATCCGTCCAGGAAGGAGAAGAACTTCTTCCCAGCTAAAGTATCCAAGACTTGGTCAATGAACAGTAAAGGGAAATGGTCTTTCTATGTCGCCTTATTTAATTCTCTGTAATCTACACATATCCACCATTTACCATTTTTCTTGGGAACAATCACCAATGGGGAAACGCACTGGCTGTCCAAAATGGGGTAAATAAACCCTACATCCAACAAATTTTGAAGTTCTTCCTTGACAATGTTTTTCAGAGTGAGATTCATCCTCCTCTGGGGCTGTCTCACAAGACAACAATCCTCTTTGATGTATATATGATGGGTACATAGATTAGCAAGAATCCCCTTCATGTCTATATAGTCCCAGGCGAAGGCTTCTTTGTGATTTCAGAGAACATCTAAAAGCTATTTTGTCTGGGATTTTGATAGATTTGGGTTAATATTCAGGGTCTTTCCTGGTTCTACCTCCACAAGAATGTTGTCACAGGAAACAGTTGTGAGTAGCTCTTCAAATCCATCTGCTGTTTCAATATTTTCATGCGTTTCACAGCTCAACACAAATTCTAGAATTTTCTGATTTGAATTTGAAATGGATTAAGGGTCACTAATGAAGGTGGTAATTGTATCATCCTCTGTTTCTATTTTCAGTTGAAGGGCCTACCCAATAGTAAGGACTGGTCTTAATTCTTCATCCTTAGATTCCGTCTCTTCCTTTGGTAATGGTTTCTTGCGACCAGATGGCCTCACTAATTTGTTAGGTTCTGCAGGAAGATATAACACAAGGTTTTTAGTAACCTACTTGTTTAAGATAACCATATTCCCATAACAACACCCAATGTAGGCGTCTATGGTTTCCAACCATGGTCTTCCCAGAATGAAAGGATGGCCACCAGCTGGGGACTGTCTTTGCAGGACTAAGAAATCCACATGGTAATACCATGAATCAACTGAGATTGTAATGTCTTCTAACTTCCCTATCAATTTGACTATAGATCTATTTTCCATTTCTAACACCATAGGTGTATGTTTTAGGTTTTGAAGACCCAATGTATGTATAGCTTCAACAGTGATGACATTTATAGCAACACTCAAATCTACCAACACATTTGGAATTTCCACCCCATTAATTTGTACAATTAGAATTGGGTTCCTCGAGTCCCCATACTTTACAGGCATAGCCTTTCCCATCATAAAATCTGATAACTTTCCCATCACATGAATGGTGAGTGGGTTCCTTGATTTCTTTCTAGGCTTTTTAGCACAATATTCCTTAAGTATTTTTGCATATATAGGTACATCCCTCATAGATTGTAATAGGAGAATCTTAACAAATAGATTTTGTAACTCCCCTAATAGGTCAAACTCAGCATGGGAGATTTTTTTACTCAAGGCCAATATTTCAGGATAGGGTGGGTCAACTTGGTATTCGTGAGTAATTAGCAGTTGAGGAGATGTCTAATTTTTACTAGCTTGGTTCGATTTCCCTTCAATTGTTTTTGGTTCTTTAATCTCACTGCCAACGTGTTCAATAATGACAGGTGAAGGCTGAGCATCTAATACCCACCCAGATCTCAAATTCATCTCATAAAGTTCTACAATAGAGATGTTGTATGAAGGCAGGTTGTGGGTATCAACTTGCTGTTGAACCTCAGAATTACCCTCTCCTTGAAAACTTTTCTCACTCATTTCCCTTGCTTTTCCATATATTACAGATCCCAATCAATGATAAATGATAGGTTTAGTCTTAAGGAAGGCATTAAATGATTGACATGTTATATTTTTATGTTTTTGTTATTTGAATAATTTTTTGCAAATTAGCTACATGTTAAAATTGGCAACTAGGGCCAAACTCCATATGGGTCATCTTATTCATGGCTGATAATATTTTTATTAGATTCCTCTCATTGAAAGGTGTAGGATTGATCTAAAGATCATCTGATTCTGATAAGTATTTATGGAGATATGAATTTATTTTGATTATGGAATAATTATCAAGCCTACCAACAACTCATGTAGGCTTAGAACCCCAACAGTCGCATCTATTCAATCATCAACAGTTGTGTATAAATATAGGAGGTATTTTCCTCATTCAGACACACTCAACTCATCACATCTCTGTCTCTCTCTCTCTAGCGCAGTAAAGAGGCTCTTCTCTCCTGCACAGTTGGTGACTCTTCTCTCACACGTGTTGAAGGAAGCTGCCAAATCTGAAGCTACAACTGCAGATCCAAAGTTTGACCAGCATTGACCATCAAAAAACCTCCTCTGAACTATGTTGTAGGTCCATCTAGACCTCCTCTGAAGGCCGCATTTTTTGGTGGTGGAATCAAGCCGATCCAACGGTCGGTTTGCGAGATATCGACTGCCCTAGTTTTGATGATGAAGCCGCTAATGCCGCTGCTATTGATCTAGGTTTGCTACTACTGATATAAATCAGATTTTTGTACTATTTCTCTCTGCTGAATTATTGAAGATAAAAGAAGATTCGATCAAATGGTTTCCCCATATTGGGGTTTGTCCCTGGTTAGCTGCCACATCTTGTGTCTCTTGTCTTGGCTTGTTTTCTGTGGATTGTTTAATTTTCTTTTAGCACTTATGCACATGTGATTGCTAATCTATGAATAATAATAAGAGAGAGAAGTAAATTTCTCTAAGCATAGAACATACCATAAATTAACATGGTATTAGAGTTGAGGTGAAGACAAAGCCTGAGTAAGAGCAAGAGTAATCACTGGAGAAAAGATTGGCAAGGCTATCCTAAAAGAACTATGGGGTCCTCAACACTCTTCCCTGCCGAAGAAAATCTCCGTGAGAAAGCTGACTATCACAGATGGAAGATGTCTATCGATATAACCTTAGAAGATCAAGGAGTGTTGGACCATGTGAGAGGTAATATTGTTGAGCCTCCATAAAATGCACCCGCTGCTGCCAGGAACAAATGGAAAATCAGTGAAGTGAAAACAAAGAAGATCATCCGGGACTCTATGACAAGTGCTTGGTGGCCTACATCTCCAATCTAAACATCTCCAAGAAAATCTATGATAGACTGGTGAATTTATTTAAAGTTAATGATGCAAATCAAGTTCTGTTTCTTAGAAATAAGCTGAAGGAAATTAAGAAGGGCAAAGATGAGAGTATGCAAGCATACTTCTTAAGGATCATCGAGATTAGGAACGATCTCCTATCTATTGGGGAGACTATTACTAATAGGGAAATGGCACTCACAACTCTTGGAGGATTACCATCCAAATGGTATGTGTTTAGGACTACTCTTCTAAACCATAATGTAATTCCTGGTTTCAAGGAATTAATGGCTAGATGCATTCAAGAAGAAATAAGGGTAGAAGAGCAAGAAATTCCCATGCCTAAAGGTCCTCCTACTACTTTTTCTTCTCATGCTAAGAAAATAAATAATTCAGGGACTAAATAAAAAAGAAAGGTTGAACCTAAGGGTGGAAAAAAAGGACTATGTTACATTGTGATAAAGCAGGTCACAATGCGAAGGAGTGCCCCAATAGAAATATCTCACACCGGGATGATGATCAAAATTCCTCTCATGGAAATCAAAGGAATGGGAAATTGAATAGCAAAGGTAAAAGGAGTGCTAGTAATCAAGGAAGAGGACAACCATTCAAGAAGGCTACAAATTCTAGCTATGAATCCAAAATTGTTAAAAATAAGTAGGATGAATATCATTTACCAACTGCTCTATCTACCTTTGCTCCTTCAGACTCAATGGGAATTTGGCTCATTGATAGTGGTGCATCAAGGCACTTCATTGGTTACAAAGAAGTTCTCCACAATCTAATAGAGAAGGAAACTAACCTGGAAATTGTCCTTCGAGATAATATGAAATATCCTGTGAAAGGTGTAGGGAATGTCTCTCTTAAATTGAATCAAGGAAATATGATCCACTTACAAGATGTATTATATGTACCTAACCTCAATAAGAACCTAGTGTCCCTCTCAGCAATGGAAGACAAAGGCTACAAGGTGACCTTTAATGACAGAAAGGTACGTGTATGGAAAAATAATGTTAAAGATGCCTTCACTCTTGGGTTTCGAGTTGATTCATTATATTAGGTCGGTGGAAGTCTGCTAGGTGTCATGTCTTGTGACACATCTATTCAGTCTGAACTTTGGCATCGAAGGTTTGCCCAACTTCATTATAAAGCTCTACCCAATGTAAGACAAATGGTAACAGGGGTGCCCGAATGTGTCGAAGGAAAGATCAAAAGGAGACCATTCCCCTCAAGCCAAAGCAAGACCTCTGATATATTACAATTGGCGCGCTCAGACATATCTAGTATGATTCCTGTGAACTCCTTGGGAGGATATTTATATTAACTTACTTTTACAGATGACTATTCTGGAAAGACTTGGATATACTTCTTGAAAAGGAAGGATGAAGTGTTCTCTTGGCTTCAACACTTCAAAGCCCTGATTGAGAATCAAAACGAAAAGAAGATCAAGATCTTAAGGATTGATAATGGGACGGAATATGAAACTAATGAGTTTCATGACTTTTGTAAAGAGGCTGGCATTAAGAGGGAGACTACTACACCATATACTCTTGAACAGAATGGTGTGGCTGAAAGGAAGAACCGTACGATTGTGGAAGCTGTCCTTGCCATGCTCCATAATCAAAGACTTCTGAAGTTTCTATGGGCCGAAGCTGCAAACACTTCCATATATGTACAAAACCAATGCCCTCATCAAGCATTGGGTTCCAAGACTCCTGAAGAAATGTTCACCGGTAATAAACCTGACATATCTCATTTTAGAATTTTTGGAAGCCTTGTATATTTTCATGTGCCGAAAGAGAAAAGGAATAAATTGGGTGCATCTGGAAAGAAAGGAATCTTCATGGGATATGGTGAAAATAGTAAGGGCTATAGAATCTGTGTAGCCAATCAAAGGGAAGTTGTGATTAGTCATGATGTCACCTTTGACGAAGATATGGCCCTCAGCAAGGTGATCAATATTCCTATAGTAAGGAGCTCTCAAGAAGCTAACACCAGGGAACCACAAGAAAAAGAGTATGATGAGACATTTGTACCTGTTGCCAGATATACCACCATCCGCTCGATCATAGCCCTTGCGGCTTCACAAGGATGGAACCTACATTAGATGGATTTCAAGACTGCATTCTTGTATGGTTCGAACAAAGAAGAGGTCTACGTGGAGCAAGGCAGAGGATTTGAGATTTATGATCGAAAATCTCATGTATGTAGATTGAAGAAGGCTCTCTATGGGTTGAAGCAAGCACCCCGAGCATGATGAGAGGATCAATAGCTACTTGATGAAGTTGGGATTCACTAGGAGTGAAGCCAATACTAACCCTTACTTTAAGTTTGAAGATGAAAAACCTCTCATACTAGTGCTATATGTGGATGACCTCTTTCTAACTGGTGTAGAATCTCTCATTCACAAATGTAAGAGGGAGTTAGCTTTTGAATTTGAAATGAAGGACCTAGGACTGATGCAGTATTTCCTAGGACGTGAAGTCTAGTAGAAGCAAAGGAAAATTTTCCTATCTCAAGGAAAACATGTGGTGAAGATATTGGAAAGATTCGGTATGGTGGACTGCAAGCCTGTGACTACCTAAAGGATTTTAACTTTCAAAAGTTATATGGTAGTGATGTCAGACCAGATTTGAGAAATGCCTCTGAGTTTCATAAACTCATTCATGTTGATGTTCTTGGTGAACCTCCATCTAGACATATGTTTTGCAGTGAGCATGGTGAGCTCATTTTTGATTGAGTCTCATTGGATTGTCGCTTGGAATCTTCTGGGATGTCTTCAAGGCACAAGCAGAAGTCAGTGGCCCTGAGCACTGCCAAGGTAGAATACCTTGCTACTAGCATGGCCTCCTGTGAGGCAGTCTGGTTGCGGAAGCTCTTCAGTACGCTGTTTGTACACATGATGAATACCATTGTGATTCTCTGTGACAACCAGAGGTGGGATTCAATTATAGAGGAATCCTGTATTCGATAATTGCTCCAGTAGATAAACATCAAATGTTGCCTTATCTAGGATATGGTAAGTTGATGAGCAAGGAGGATCCATCGCATTGAGACTGATGTACAGGTCGCTGACATTTTGACAAAGGCCTGGGGAAGATCAAATCTGTGATTTTCCTGAATGACTTGGAGTCACCAAGAGACCCTTGTAAAAGGGTCTTGCATGTTATATACATTGAGCTCTGGGAGCTTTGGAGGCTTGTGGTTCTTGCTGGAGCAACATACGACCACAAGGTGACTCACCCTCCCCTAGTGGTGTGCACTGAGACTAGATGATTCGCTCCCTTGTGAGACAAGATGATTCGCTCTCTTGTGGGATAGGATGATTCGCTCTCCTGTGGACATGATGATTCACTCTCCTGTGGACAAGATGATTCGCTCACTTGTGAGACAAGATGATTTGATCTCTTGTGGGACAGGATGATTCACTCTCCTGTGGACAAGATGACTCGTTGTCCTGTAGACAAGATGGTTTGCTCTCCTATGGACAAGATGATTCGCTCTCTTGTGGGATAGGATGATTCTCTGTCCTGTGGATAGGATGATTTTCTCTCCTGTGGACAAGATGATTAACTCTCTTGTGTAGCAGGATGATTAGTTCTCCTCTGAGGTCTCGATGATGTTTTCTCCATGACAAAATGTAGCAAGATGATTTGTTCTCCTGTGATTTCTGGACGATGTGTTCTCCATGAAAATTGTAGCAGGATGATTAATTCTCCTGTGAGGACAGGATTGATTAAGTTCTCCTGTTGAGGCATCCTACCCATGTAGTCAGGGACTCATGGGAAGTACCTCTCATCTAATCAATGAGCAGGGAAATGAAGTTAGGGAAAGTACCGATGGATGCATCGCTATATGTATCGTACTCCCTATGCTATGATGACCTTCATTGATCTGGGATCAATGATACTAGTCCGGGACTAGTGGTAGGAGTGGTAGGAGTGGTACCTACAATGATGCTGACTTTGGGTCGGTTGAGACTAGTCTGGGACCAATGGTACGCATTCTGAGATTGACTTTGAGTTAGTGGAGGATGATACTGGTTTGGGACCAGTGGTAGGAGTTGTACTCACTACGACACTAACTTCGGATTGGTTGAGACTGGTCTAGGACAAGTGGTACATACTCTGAGACTGACTTTGAGTCAGTATGATGCATCCTCAATCATTTCTTCTTCTTCATAATTCAGACAAAAGCATAGCAGAATAGAACAAAGCAGAGTAGAGCAAAACAGAGCAGAGCAGTACAGGGAAGAACAGAACAAAGTAGAATAATACAGATCGGTACAGGGCAGAACAAAACAAAGCAGAACAAACTGAATAGAGTAGAGCAGGGCAAGGGTCAAGATGTACCATGTAGTGCATTTGATGGATGAATAGTATAAACCAACAGACGAATTGCAGATGGAGTTCTCCCTAGTTGGGAGGGAGTGTTAAAATTGGCAACTAGGGCCAAAATCCATATGGGTCATCTTAATCATGGATGATAATATTTTTATTAGATTCCTTTCATTGAGAGGTTTAGGATTGATCTAAAGATCATCCGTTTCCGATAAGTATTTATAGAGATATGAATTTATTTTGATTATGGAATAATTATCAAGCCTACCAACAACTCATGTATGCTCAAAAGCCCAACAATTGCATCTATTCAATCATCAATAGTTGTGTATAAATACAGGATGTCTTTTCCTCATTTGGACACCCTCAACTCATCACATCTCTCTCTCTCTCTCTAGCGTAGTAAAGAGGCTCTTCTCTCCTACGCAGTTGGTGACTCTTCTCTCACACGTATTGAAGGAAGTTGCTAAATCTGAAGCTGCAACTGTAGATCGAAAGTTTGACCAGCGTTGACCATCAAACCTCCTCCTTTGAAATGCACTATAGGTCCATCTGGACCTCCTCTGAAGGCCGCATTTTTTTGTGGTGGAATCAAGCCGATCCGATAGTCGGTTTGCGAGATATCAACTGCCCTAGTTTTGATGATGAAGCCGCTAATGATGATGTTGCTGATCTAGGGTTTTCTACTGCTGATGTAAATTAGGTTATTTTATTATTTCTCTTTGTTTAATTATTCAAGATAAAAGAAGATTTTATCAAATGGTTTCCTCATATTGGGGTTTGTCCCTGGCTAGCTGCCACATCTTGTGTCTCTTGTCTTGGCTTGTTTTCTGTTGACCATTTATTGTTCTATCTACACTTTAATTATGCACATGTGATTGCTAATATGTGAATAATAATAAGAAAGAGAAGTAAATTTCTCTAAGCATAGAACATACCATAAATTAACACTACAGAACGTAGCCTATTTTGTAGCTAACTGTGTATTCCGTAGCTACTTCCATGATCTGGTAGGTTCCAAGTGTCAAATGAAGAATTCGTCCACATAGGCATCTATAGAATTGTCTCCACATGGATTCTATCTTATTCACTCAGCCCAGATTGACATAAAATCAAGCTCAAGATCGTAGTCAAAGGTGGAGTCAAACATATGATACCTAGAAGCAATAGGACTCTTTGTGTGCTCTTTTGTTGTTAATCAATAAATCTAACAGTTCCGTTGCAAGCATTAACTTGGATCAACCACCTGTGTTAATGGTTCTGTTGCAAACATCTCGCTTGAATTTAAGTCACCTGTAGCTAATCATATGTTTACACAGTTCTATTGTAATACGTATGAGCCACCTGTAGCTAGTTTTCTTCAAAGACAATTATGATTATTTCCTTTTAAATATTGGTTGTACAGAACCAAGGGGGGTTCAAAGAATTTTATGTATTAAGTTCAGAATTTTAGCTTTGTATTTTGGACTTTTTTCTTTTCTATAATATAAATCGTGTGTTAACCAATGATCGTTCAAGGGAGCATTTTTAATTAGTTAGCAACTCAATCCAATCAATTACAGAGGGCCCATGCACTGAAGGAGGTTTTCTTTCCATTCCTTTTCTGTTTAGTTTTAATTTCATTATTTGCTTTTAGCAGTATTTCTAACTTAGGTTGATTTATTTTAGTTTTGATCAATATAATATTGTTAAAACTCAATTGTGTAGTGTTGTTCTTCCAACACATTTCATTAAAGGAATCTATTTTGTTTCTAAACAGAGTAAGGTTGAAGTAATGAGAATGCACTGTTGTCTAGCTTACTCACTGTTTTGTTATTTATTTTCTAGGACAAAGTTGTCAATCCACTGCGTTAATGAATGTTTTTGAACACCATTTCAAGTTGATACTCATCCTAAACTAAATGGTTAAACATTCACGTCACAAAATGGTTGAAATCAATCAGTTACCTTCTGAATGTTTCATTTAGTTCTCTAGATCATAAAGTATAGAAAGTTGCTTGTATCCCATCTCAAGAAGGTTATCTTTCAAAATTGAAGGTTAGAGTAACTAGAAGTACTTCAGTTGATTTAATTATTTTTATTTATTTCAACATGCATTACAACTTCACCCCTAATTCTAAGAAATAGATTCATGACTTAGGATTGATGACAAGATAGGATAGATGCTCTGTTTTTCCTTTCTTTAAATTATATTTTGACTAGCTTCAGCTCTTGGCTCACCTTTGGGAAGTTTAGATTCACTTAAGTTTCTCACATTTCATATTGTACATTATTAGGAATCAAAGAACATAAACCCCCAAAACAATATAAAAATACAAAACAACAAAGTAATAAGGGTTAACTAAGCACATATAGTGCACTACACTTCATCAGCTTACAATCCTTGGTTGATAATTTATGCAAGAAATTTAGGACACTAAATTGACTAAACATTTTATCGTCGTTGCGGGGGAAGTGTAAATTATGTAACCTTATCTCTTACATTAAAAAAAATGATATGCACAGAGAAAGAGACTCTAGGGGTAGATTTATAGCTAGAGGCAGGAGTTCCATTCCTACAACACCATTGACTCCACCAAGACTAAGAAGAGATACACCTCCATCTCAAGCTCATACTCCTAGCCATAGAACTCCTAAAGTTCTAAGGTAAAAAATTCAATCAAGAGGATCTCCTACTTCATCTACTGAGGCAATCCTAGAGGAGGAAAATCTTGGATCTCCAACAGAAGGAGTAGCATTTTTCACCTCCACAGGGGAGCATATTTTAGTTGAAGAATTAAGAATACCTAGTGAGGAAGAAGAAGTATAACCTCTCTCCCACATACCATTAATAGAGGAACCAAAGGAAGAGAAATTAACCTTGCAGGTTGAATCTTATACTGACACTGAAGAAACTAAAATGGTAGAAGAAGGAGAGGATGGAGAATTCACACTGTTTGGAGGAGGAGAAGGTAGAGGAAGAGGTAGAGGAAATAATGGAGAAGGCAGAGGAAATAATGGAGGAGGTAGAGGAAATAGGGAAATTGTTAATTCTTTTGGATTCCCTATATTTGATGAAGAAACAAATGCCACAATGAAAAATATCTCACCTTCTATCATCCCAAGTTTCCATGGGTTAAAAAGTGAAGATCCTAAAACATTTTTATTTGAATTTGAAGTCTTGTGTAGAACCTATGATTATTTAGAAGACTTTCAAAAAATTAAGTTGTTTTCTTCAATGTTGAAAGGAGCTACTTTGAAGTGGTTCATGGGGTTGGTCACTCAGTCCATTAGAACACGGAATGACATGAAGAAAGTGTTTTAGTCAGGTATTTGTATTATTGCATGCCTACTAATTACAAGGATGAAGTGTTCAAAATGATGCAAAGAGAGGGTGAAAATTTAGAGGATTTAATTGAGAGATTCAACTATAACTTGAAAAGAGCAAAGATGGATAACTTAGATGAAAATACCTTAAAAGCTCTTCTATTAAAATCCATTACAGATGAGTGGATAGATATCCTTAACATGATGGGGAAGGGAGATATCTCTCAACTCCCATTAAGTGACATAGGAGAATTATCTGTTCATCTCTCAAGAGGAAAATCCAAAATTGGGAAAGGCCCAAGAGATCCTTCTCTTGTTAGAGTGAATAAATCTGCAACTGGATCAGTGAGCATGGAAAAAATTGGGAATATGCTTGATGAATTCAAAACCGATATTCTAGGGAGCCTTAGTGAGCAAATAGACACCCTTAAGTTACAAAAAAAGTAGAAAACCAAGGCTGATGCTTTAGCTATTTTCTATCCCAATTGCAGAAAAAAAACGCTTTAAGAGAATGCCCTTTGGATGCAAAAATTATAGAGACTTGTGTGATTTGTTCAAAAAACCATTGGACCAAGGGTTGTCCTTCAATTCTAGGTCTTAAGGCTGTTTTTCAAGAGGAAACAATTCCAAATTCAGCATAATCTCTTTGCTTTGTCTCTAGAAGACCTTGGCAGGGGCCACAAAATCAGGGATTTAATAATCAAATGTATCTTCAGCACCAACCAAATTGGAATTCTTGGCAACAACCTTTGTCTAAATCTCAATCTCAATCTCAACCTTGGGCTCAAGGAGTACAAAATCCTTATGGAAGATTTTCTCAATATTATCAATATCCTCCATCATATCAGAATTATCCTCCCCCACAAATTCTACAACAAAATCAGTAGCCACAACCGCAAAATTAGAATCCTCAACTTTCACTACCATTCCCATAACAAATTCCACAACAAAACCAACAACCTCAACTCCAAAACCAAAATCCTCAACTCTTACTACCATTTCAGCAGAGACCAAATCAACTACTTGCCCAACCATTACCAAACCCCAACAATAAAAATCCTCGTAATAATTACATGGTGGAAGGACAACGATTTCCAACTATGATGACTCCTCTAGATCTCAATGTTGTTCAACTAAGATTTGGTAGGATATTAGAAAAGGAAAAGCCTTCTGTAGTTATTCAGGAATAAGACAATTATGAGGAAGATTCTCTACAACCCAATAAATTTTTTGAAGGAACATCTCTCTAAAACCAAAATACTGAAAATAAAAAATAGAAAGACTCAACGAACTCAACTCTATCATTGATCAACCAGTATCTACTTCTACACCTCCTTTTCCTGAAAGATTACAAGTTGATAGAGGGGTAAAAAATCAGATTATGTTGCCTAATTATGATTTTTTAGATGAATTGAAAAATGTTTGTATCAAAATTCCTTTGTTCCAACCCATTAAGGAGATTCCAATTCTAGCTAAAACAAAAAAGGAGTTGAGCATAAAGAAACCGGGAAGAAAAACAAAAGAAACAAAAAGAATTCACCTGGTAGGAAAAATAGCAGACATAATTATGGGAAGAATTGCCATACAAAAATATGTAGATCCAGGAAGTCCAATTGTGAAAGCACATATTAATGGAGTTGAAATTCCGAATACATTGATTGATTTAGGAGCAACTATAAACATCATGAGCAAACAAACCATGGAACAACTCAAGCTTCCTTATCTTCTTTACACGCCTACATTACTGCAATTAGAAGATAGATCTATAATTAAACCAGATGGTGTGTTATAATATATTTCAGTGTCCTTAGATTCTTGGGAATACCCTATTGATTTTATGATCTTAACCCCCAAGAACAATCTAGGAGGACATCCACTTATATTAGGAAGACCTTGGCTGGCCACATCTGATGCTTTCATTAGTTATGGATTTGGTGACATGTATATTTATGATGGGAATTCAACTAAGAAATTCACTCTATATCCTCCAACAAGAGAAATCATAGAAATAGATGACAAAGAATGGATTGATGATGAAAATGACATTCAACATTTCTTTACTATTTCAGACATTAGTGAAGATAGTCAAATCTTGAATACAATGGAAAACTTTGAATCGTCTCCAGAATATGAACATGATCAATTCCAAGAAAAATCCAATATTGAATATTTGTCATCTAGGTAGATGTATCTTTATTCTATGGAAGAATTTGGTAGCTCAACAATTGAAATCTTTCCAGGGAGAACATTGAACATAAACAATAACTTGGAGAAATTACAACGGGAAAAGTTAATCAAAACACTACAACAACATTCTGTTGCATATTCATGGGAATATATTGACATGAAAGGAATTAGTCCTAAGACTTGTATACATCACATCTACGTTCAGGAAAATTGTAAACCTATCAGACAACTTCAAAAAAGGATGAATCCAAATCTTAGGGAAATTGTGAAAGAAGAGCTACAAAAATTGCTGAATGTAAACTTCATTTACCCAATTTCAGACAGCCAATGGGTTTCCCCTTTAGTGATTGTGTCTAAAAAGAATGGTAAATGGAGGGTATGCATTGATTATCGAGAATTGAATAAAGCTACCCTTAAATATCATTTTCCTTTTCCCTTTATAAATCAAGTGTTAGATACATTATTAGGTAAGAAGTATTTCTCATTCTTGGATGGTTTTAGTGGTTATAATCAAATTCAGGTGGCACCTGAAGATCAAGATAAAACCACATTTACTTGTCCATGGGGAACCTATTCTTACCGAGTACTTCCTTTTGGATTATGTAATGCACCTGCAACATTCCAAAGAGCAGTACTAGGAATTTTTTTTTGATCTAATACATGATTGTGTAGAGGTATATATGGATGACTTTACAGTCTATGGGAATACATTTGAAGAAGCCTTAGAAAATTTGGTAAAGGTTCTTAAAAGATGTAAGGAAGAAAAACTTTCACTAAGCCATGAAAAATGTTTTATGATGTTTACAGAAGGGATTTTTTTAGGACATCACATTTCAGGAGATGGAATTAAAGTTCATAAATCTAAAGTTGAAGTCATCTCTAAATTATCAATTCCAAATTGTCAAAAGGATGTTAAAAGTTTTCTAGGATTTACAGGATACTATAGAAGATTTATAGAAAATTTCACTAAAATAGCATCACCACTCTTCAAATTACTTACCAAGGATTGTGAATTCAATTGGAATCCTAATTACCAGTTAGCATTTGAGACATTAAAAGATTTTTTTTTTGAAGCACCCATCTTGAGAGGTCAAAATTGGAAACTACCTTTTCACATTTCAATAGATGCTTCAGATACATCTATGGGAGCTGTATTAGGACAAAAAGATTTGATTCCCTACGCCATGTACTATACAAGTAAGAATTTAACTCCCACCCAGTTAAATTATACTGTAATTGAAAAGGAATTTTTAGCTGATGTTCATGCTATTAATAAGTTTAGACATTATATAACAGGCTATGAAATCTTTGTTCGTACAAACCACTCTGCAATTAGATACTTAATGAATAAACCTATTACTAATGGCAAAGTTACAAGATGGATATTACTCTTGCAAGAATTCAATATTATTGTGCTAGATAGACCTAGAAAACAAAACATAGTTGTTGATTTCTTGTCTAGAATCCAAAATATCAAATATGACACTCCGGTTGAAGATAAGTTTCCTGATGAATATATTTTTTCAGTGACTACTCAGACCCCTTGGTTTGCAGATATTGCCAATTACTTAATCACAGGGAAATTGCCTTCACATTTGTTTCCTAGAGAGAATATAAAAATCATTCAAATAAGTGCAAGATACTCATGGATTACCACTGAATTGTATAAAACAGGTCTAGATCTCATGATCAGAAGATGCGTTAGGGAAGATAAAATGCCTAAGATTCTCAAGGCATGTCATGATGAACCGTGTGGTGGACACTTTGCTAACAATAGGATAGCCTATAAAATCCTCTCTTTAGGATATTATTGGTCATCCATCTTTAGAGATGCAAAAGAATATGTCAAGAGGTGTAAAAGCTACCAAAGAGTAGGAAAACCTGCTTCTTCAAATGAAATGCCACTACAAATTCGGGTACTCATTGAAACTTTTGAAAAATGGACCTTGGATTTTGTTGGACCAATCAATCCCCCATCTAAGAAAAAGAAATATATATTGGTATGCACTCATTATGTCACTAAATGGGTAGAGGCTAAAACATTACCTTTTGCTAATGAAAAATATGTAGTTAATTTTCTTTTTGAGGACATCTTCACTCGTTTTGGTGTTCCAAGAGAAATTGTGACAGATCAGGGATCTCAATTTACATCTAAAATGGTGAAGAGTCTTGTGGAAGATTACAAGGTCAAATATAGGAAATCTACCCCCTATCATCCACAGGCAAATGGTCAAGTTGAATCTACAAATAAGGTGATTGAAGGAATTCTCACTAAGACTGTGCATCTACATAGAAGAGATTGGGCAGAAAGGCTTCCTAAAGCCTTATGGGTGTTGGCATTATGTTTATGGTACAGTTATATGTTACAAATGTTGTACTTGATGGCAACACCCATGGCATGGCTCTCAATATGATGAGAATTAAGAAGTACGCAGGAGAACAGTTCAGAAGATGCGTACCC
>APFE031238477.1:48044-77856 GCA_000404065.3 Pinus taeda
GACTGGAAAACGAGAGAGAGTTGTAGCTCCCTTCCAGGAGAGACTGGAAAACGAGAGAGAGTTGTAGCTCTCTGCAGGTTGTAGCCTGCGTACTGGTAAAGGACTGCACCAGTACAAGATCATTGTAAAAGGAGTTTCTAATTTGAAAGAAGTTAGAGACATATTGCAGTAGGTGGTTTTCACCCACATTGGGTTTCCACCTTATAT
The DNA here is from genome assembly GCA_000404065.3 of Pinus taeda. NCBI lineage: Eukaryota > Viridiplantae > Streptophyta > Pinopsida > Pinales > Pinaceae > Pinus > Pinus taeda. The sequence goes on from APFE031238477.1 coordinate 48,252, forward strand.
CTGGTGTTCTTTGATGTGACTGTCTGTTTTTCTTGCTGATTATTTTATGGTACTGATATGCAAAAATAATTCAAAGTGTAAATAAGGAATATTTGTTAAAAGAACTAGATAATACTGATTCACCCCCCCTCTTAGTATTATTTTCAACAATGGGCCTATAGAACTACATGGAGGAACACAACAAGACATACACCCTATGAGCTTGTTTATGGGAAACAAGTTTTGTTCCCTATAGAGTTTCAAATCAAAACCTTCAAGATGGCAGTCCAATTGGGACTGGATTTATTAGAGGCACAGAAACATAGATTGGAGCAACTCAATGAGATTGATGAAATTAGGCAAGATGCAGTTCAAAGAACTAGTATAGTCCAACAGCAAAGGGCTAAATGACATGATAGATATATCAAGGAGAAGAAGTTTCAAGCAGGAGATTGGGCACTTTTGTTCGATTCAAAATTCAAAGATTTTTAAGGGAAGTTTCAGACTCATTGGCTTGGGCAATATGAGATTGAAGAAGTCTTTAATAACGGAGTAGTAAGGATAAGGACAATAGATGAAAGAAAAATACCTCTTCTTGTGAATGGTCATCAGTTGAAGATATATCAGAAGCCAATTTCAAGAGAGGAGTTCATTAAGATTTTCCAGAATAACTTTGAAATGAAGCTAGTGAAGAAGAATGCTTCTTCTCCACTAACTTAGCCTTTATTTTTCCTAAAAATAAAAAAATTAACAAAAAATAAAAAAATAATAAATTGTATAAGTTTGAAAACCAATCATTGATTGGCAGACTTATACAGAAAATACAGGGTGAAATCCAGATATTTCTGACATCCTATATTTTCCATTTCCTTTCTATAATAAGTAGTGACAAAAAGCTACATTCATTCGTAGTTCAGAGTCTGCAAATTCATAGTCTCATTCCATCTCATTCGGTTTTCATTTTATTTTACAGTTCCATTTCATCTCACTGTCATATTTCATTTACATTTTAATTTTATAGTTTTACTCCATCTCACCCTATTTCCCATTTTATTTTTCATTTCATTCCATCTCACTGTCATAACCCATTTCCATTTCATTTTTACACTCATATTCCATAGCCATACTTCACTTTTCCTTCTTTTCACATTCTGCGACTGATTCCATTCTGTAGCTAATTTGATTCTGCAGCTACAACTTACTTATCAGCTCTGGCACAATTGTACAGCTCACAAATAAATCATGAATGCAGGAAATTGAAGAATCCAATTTTGGATACCAAACATGCTAAAAGGTACCTACGGATCAACACCAAAAGTGTTATCAAGCAAAAAGGTTAAGTTCTAAAGGTAAAATGCAAAATTTATTTCAAATAGCAAGTTCAAAACATAAGGCATGTATAATATGGATAATCGTATGTCTCCGTAACAAGTCATCATTTGATTTGACTACTACTTCATCATACCACATCTCTGCCACATCTTCCATACTCGGTACCAAATGGTCCATAATAACTTCATCATACCACATCTCCACTACACTCTCCATACTCTGTACCTAAGTAGTACCTAATAACTCCATCTGTTAACAGTCATGGCTACGATGTGACCAACTTGTCCAAGTCCTTCCAAACCCTCACCATTTATTTATTCCATGCAAACTCGTAGTTCCTTTTCACCATACTCGCTGTCAATCCATTTCATAGACCAAGAGAGTAATTCTGAAGGTTAAGAAATTTTGTGAAACAGAAGCCATGGGACTCATTGTCAGGACAAAGTCAGTAAGAGAAAAATATATGGAAGGATACCCACAACTCAAGGAAATACTGTAGAAGGCTGGATGGCTCAAATTCATTGAAAAATTTGATGGTTTTCACAAAGAGATCACAAAAAATTTTGCTAGATCATTTGATTGTACAGAAGTAGAAATTGGAGACATTAAGTTTGCAGTAACAGAATCCTTCATAACAGAGGCTACAAAACTTCCAAGACATGGTGAAAGATGGTTCAAAAACAAGGAATTCCACTGTGAATCATGGAAAGTAATCCTCAGAAACCTAGGTATGGATGTCTTTGTGTTTAGAAAAGGAATTCCTATTTCATCACTTAAAAGTAAATAGAGAAGCATGCTTTTGATATTACAAAAAAATATTACTTGTGAGGGGAGATTCGGGTGCATGTATGTCTACCATATATTTTTATTGATGAACTTTCTAGAAAATGGAGAAATCAATCTTCCTTTTTTCTTGCTAAACAATTTAAGAAGGATGGTTTCAAATGTATAGAAAAAAATAGAATTCATAGACACAACCATGTACCATCATGGGTTGGTAAAGATATTGGTTGGTTTCATTTGAAAAGAATAGGGGACACTTGGGAAAATTTCCTGATAAGAAACTATTTACAAGAGGCACCAGAATCACCTGAAGAAGGTAATGTCAGAAGGAGTAGGAGAAAGAAGACTGGTATAACCATTCAAAGCAAACTTGAGTCCTCAACGCAGAAAAATGATGAAGAGCTAGTCTCTAAAAAATTGATAGAGATCAGGAAGCAAATCAAGAAAAAAAGGAAGATGAAAAAGAAAGCTGGTGAAACTACTGGAAACAAACCTAAATATTCATTACAAAAAGATGATGAAAAATTAATCTCTAAAGAATTGATAGAGATTAGGAAACAAATCAAGATCAAAGAAAAGATAAGAAAGGAGAAAAAGGGTACAAAGGAGGAGAACATAAGTCCTCTACATCTTAGAAGGAGCTCTAGACTCCGAGGTATGGTAAAGAAGATATCATCAAAGGGGACGGAGTTCATAAATTTAGAAGAAGAAACCCTAGTACCATCTCTTGATAATGTTCCATCTACACACAGTCCTCAAAATTCTCCTAAACAGTATTTCAAAGGCAGCCCTAGTAGAAGATCTCCAGGCATAGACCCAATGTAGCAACAAATATATGACTATATAGAATCACCGAAGAAGAAAAGTTCCTCAATGGATCCAGAATCCTCTGTCAATCCAAAACCCTCTGTGAATCCACAAGAACCTCTAATTGACTCTCTCAAACAGGAAATCTATGAATTAGAGATATTGAACATACATATGAAGAAAGAAAATGAAACATTGAGCGAACAAAGTAAATTGGACAAGGCTATTCAAGATAATACAATTCTGCATCTAGGACTGTGGTATAAGAAGAATAGGAAGTTGAAGAGGAAGAATAGAAGCTTGAACATAACAGTCATCAACCATAAATATAGGCTTCTTATGAAGAAACCCAGAATGGCAGTCACTTAAAAGAAGAGCAAAAGAAGAAAATTGGATGTACTAGCAGAAGTGTCTGAGCAAATGTAATAGGAAAGAAGAATTCACATCTTTGGTAAATTGCATGAGGACATGCAATGATTTTGTAGTGGGGGTATGTTGAACCACAGAATTATCCTCTCCTTGACAAATTTTCTCACTCCTTTCCCTTACTTTTCTATAAGATTACAGATCCAAATCAATGATAAATTATAGGTTTTGTATTAAGGAAGGCATTAAATGATTGCCATGTTATATATATATATATATTTTTCTATTTGAATAAATTTTTGCAAATTAGCTATAGAACGCAGCCTATTCTGTAGCTAACTGTGTATTCCGTAGCTACTTCCATGGTCTGGAAGGTTCCAAGTGTCAAATGAAGAATTCGACCACATGGGCATCTCTAGAATCATCTCCACATGGATTCTATCCTATTGACTTAGCCCAGATAAAAAAGAAAGCAAGCTCAAGATCGTAGTCAAAGGTGGAGTCAAACATATGATACTTGGAAGAAATAGGACTCTTCGTCTGCTCTTTTGTGGTTAATCAATAAATCTAATAGTTCTATTGCAAGCATTAACTTGGATCAACCACTTGTGTTAATGGTTCTGTTGCAAACATCTTGCTCGAATTTAAGTCACCTGTAGCTGATCAGACGTTTACATAGTTATTTTGTAATACGTATGAGCCACCTGTAGCTAGTTTTCCTCAAAGATAGTTATGATTATTTCATTTTAAATATTGGTTGTACAAAACTAGGGGGGGGGGGTTTGAAGAATTTTATGTATTAAATTCAAACTTTCAGCTCTTTATTTTGGACTTCATTCTTTTCTATTATATAAATCGTGTGTTGACCAATGATCATTTAAGAGAGAATTTTTAATTACTTAGCAGCTCAACCTAGTCAGTTGCAGAGGGACCCTGCACTGAAGGAGGTTTTCTTTCCATTCGTTTTCTATTTATTTTAATTTCATTATTTTCTTTTAACAATATTTCTAACTTAGGGTGATTTATTTTAGTTTTTATTAGTAGCATCATGTTAAAACTCAATTGTGCAGTATTTTTCTTCGAACACATTTCGTGAAAGGAAATGATTTTGTTTCTAAACAGAGTAAGGTTGAAGTAATGAGAATGCATTATTGTCTAGCTTACTCACTGTTTTGTTATTTATTTTCTAGGACAAATTTGTCAATCCACTGCGTTAATGAATGTTTTTGAACACCATTTCAAGTTGATACTCATGCTAAACTAAATGGTTAAACATTCACTTCACACAATGGTTGAAATCAATCAGTTATCTTCTACATGTTTCAATTAGTTCTCTAGATCATAAAGTATAGAAAGTTGCTTGTATCACATCTCAAGAAGGTTATCTTTCAAAATTGAAGGTTAGAGTAACTAGAAGTAGTTTAGTTGATTTCATTCTCTGTATTTATTTCAACATTCATTACAACTTTACCCCTAATTCTAAGAAATAGATTCATGACTTAGGATTGATATGAGATAGGATAGATGCTCTATTTTTCCTTTCTTCAAATTAGATTTTGATTAGCTTCAGCTCTTGGTTCACCTTTAGGAAGTTTAGATTCACTTAAGTTTCTCATAGTTCAGATTGTACATTATTAGGAATCAAAGAACATAAACCCCTAAAACAAGATAAAAATACAAAACAAAGAAGTAAGAAGGGTTAACTAAGCACATATAGTGCACTACACTTCATCAACTTACAAACCTCGGTTGATAATTTATGCAAGCAATTTAGGATACTAAATTGACTAAACACTTGTTGAGCCCCTTTATTGTTAGGATTCAGATTGAGATGGATAGGAAGTTGAGGGTGAACAGACGGATTACCAGGAGGTATATTAGAGGGTTTCTGAAGTTCTTGTTGTGGCATTGATTAGGGAAATTGTCGAGGAAGAGAGGGTCCACGCTAGTTTGGGGCCCATTGAGAATTCAAACTAGTTTGAGGAGCCCATTGTTGCCATGGTGGAAACTGATATTGAACCCACTGTTGCCATGGTGGAAACTGATATTAAGCCCACATAGGTGGATAGGGTATGGACTGAGGACCCATATTAAAATTATTAAAATACTGAGATGGATCCTATAACATACCTTGATTTCCAATTGGTGGCCAAGGTTTCCATGGCTTTTTGGATCCCATAAAATACAGTTGGTCCACGTCTTCGGATGTCCCTTGAAATACCTCTTTCAATCTTGGCAAGGAGGGGCATGAACTTGTCGCATGACTCAGCTTGTAGATTGTGCATTATTCCATGGAGTTCAGTGGACATCTTTTATGTGGATGCTTCTTTCTGCATTTTGGGAAAAATATAGCCATAGAATTTTCCAATTCCATATGTTTCTGTTTTACTTGTAGTGTTTCTATCTGTGCAGGCAGGGTACTCAAGATACTAGCCCTCAAGCTATCCAATAGGTTTCCAATTTCTGCTTTCGTGACACCTCCACCAGATACTTTTGTTGACCGAATTCCTTGTTTATTCCTTGCAGCTCCCCTCGAGCACTAGATGCACAACTCACAGATGCTATGGAAGTCCTCTTTTGATATATCTCCCTTTCCTACTATGTTTAACAGTTCCAGAGAGTCTTCTCGAAAATCCTGGAGAAGGATAATTTTCAAAATGTCCTTATCTAGGTTAGAATGACCTAATCTCTATAATGTGTACTTAAATCGTTACACACAGTCCTCCATATTCTCATCTTCTTTTTTCATGAACTTAAAAAGTTCTTCCTTAATATCCCGAGATTTGCAGTAATCCTGAGACTTCTCCAGAAAAGAGGTTTTCATACCATCCCATGTGGAGATAGTATTTCCTCCTAGACCCATAAACCATCACAGAGCTATCCCTTTCAATGTAGCTGGGAATATTTTCAGTTTTTGAGCATCGGTTATATAGTCATATCCTCGACACACAATATCAGATTCAAAAAGGAACGTGTCGGGCTCTTCAGAAGTGGGCCCATGAAAGCTGGGTAAAGATGTCAAATGAATGGGCTTTTTTGGTGTGCCAGTCCCAAGATCCTCAATTGGGAATTCAATAGTAGAGGTTGTGGGTGCCATGAATATCCTCTAATATTCACTAGGAATTTTAACAGGCCCTACACGAAATGATGGAGGGGGTCTTGGCACGAAAGTTTGAATTGCTTTAACAACACTCCCCTTACCCCGTGGTGATATCAATACCCTTATAGCTCTTTCCTCCCTGACACAATGGCTTGATCCCTCAGACCCTTTTCCTGCTACTTCTCCTTCCCTACTAGAATGGGTTGTTTCCTTAGACTTTCTGCTTGAAACTTCTTCTTCCTTTGTTATCAGCAATGGTACTCCTTCATCAGGTACACTGCTGCATACTTCTTCTGCTGCTTGAAGGTTTTTCTGTATTGAATCAATAGGAGGTATTGTGGATAGCACTGGATGTTCAACATATTTCCCCTCGGATTTCGTTCTTCCTTGCCCTCACAGCAACATGAGAAGATGCTTCAGATTCAACGTTTACTATGATTTGTTGGATATAAGTGTTCCTACCCAAATCTTGTCCTCCTTTCTTCGGGGCTTTTCCTTTGCCTCTTTTATTTGAGTCTCTATTCATGCATGTTGGTAAGAGGGAAATATCTAAATTAAATCACTACACTCAAAACCTAGAGTAAGGTGTCAAAGGACCATTCCCTCCCTAGGATGAGAGGTAGGGGTTTTAACAAACAGGAAAAGAAAACAACTAAAAAGAAGAAATCTAGGGTGCAAGACCTAGAGCAAGGTGTCAAAAGACCCTTCCCTCCCCAGGACAAGAGATACAATAAGAAAAGAACACGCATAAAAGGAAATATAAAGCTTGGGACTTGGAGTAGGGTGTCAAAAGATTATTCCCTCCCTACAATGAGAGATCGGGTTTTAACGACTCAGAAAAATTCAAAACAAATAACCAAAGCAAGTGACTTGGCCCAAAAACAGTACAAACGACAGAAATCAAAATAATACACTTAGGAATTACAGCAAGGTAGCACTTCCCTCCCTAAGATGAGAGATTGATCCTTTGGTCAATACAGATAATGTCTTGTACCGTCTTAACCTTCCCTGACAACAGTGCCAAAATGTTGGTGTCCAAGTGTGAATAAACTATTCCACCCTTTCCCACATTAATTCTTCAATGTGGGTGCGTACAAATTTCAAGGTAACGCGCAAGGTATATGCAGGGGCAAGGTTACAATCTTACATCAACCAAGGATTTAGGCTAAGAAATCAATGCATCACTATAACAATAATTAGAAATAAATTGCAAAACTTAAAAATCATTCCAAGTAATCAATAAATATCTGTAACAACAATAAGGAATTAAAACACAATAATGAAAATAGTACACATATAAGAAATACGCAGCACCTGATAAGAAGAGTGGGCCCAACCCTCTAATCATGGTTGCGTTAACACATAGCTAAGAAGAGAAAAACAACTTGCTTCCACTTGATTAATATGCAAAGAGTTGTTACAATATATGCCTCTGTGCGGCTAACCCTTTGCACAAGAATAAACCTTTTTTATACAAATACATGGGAACGACATATTCCCCAAAACCTGGCAACTAATGCCCAAAATATACAACAGTTCAAAATAAAAATTAATTGCCAAGAGAGCGATAACAGAAAAGATCCAAAATAGGCTTTGAAAGCAGTTGCGAATTGGTTATGCCATTGCATTGTTGCCGAATAGCTACTGTGAACGTGAGATCATTATTGCAAGCTGTGAAGGCAATACCTGTTCACCGGAATATATGGAAATAACAAGGTTTAGTAGTTTGCATATGCAAAATCCCTGTGACCTTACTTCACCAATTAAATATTCCAAGAGACTTAGAAAGAAGGGTTACCTCATAGAGTTATCACAATAATGCATATCATTTGGTGCAAAAAGGATGAAAGGATAGATGAAAGTATAAGTTAAAGATAAGCAGATTTGGTGCCCAACATAGCTTATGACACTATCTGGATGAGGAAGATTCTTGTTGGTTTGTTTGGTCAACAAATGGATCCAACTATGATTTACTGTCATAATCAAAGTTGTACAAAGTGCTTTGAGAATCCAGTTTTTCATTATCGATCCAAACATATTGATATCTAGTATCAACATCTTCAAGATTGTGTGCAGAGGAGAATTATGTTGTTGGAGTATATTCCCACAAACGAACAAGATGCAAATATTTTGACAAAGGCCTTGTCAAGATGAAAATTTGAGTGTCACATAGGCAGGATCACGATAACAAATAATCCATTTCTTGTTGAGAGGGAGTGTCAATAATAACAATAAGAAATCCTAATTTAATTTGTCCTTGAATTAAATTAGGAATTAGATCGAAATTCTATTCTCATAGCAACTTGTAATAGTTAACTAAGTTAATTTGGATTAGTTGACTTAGGAAATTTGAGTTGGAAGTATATCTAGAGTCATGTAAAGTGATCCCTAAATTTTAGGGTCCCAGGTTGAGTTCTTTTGAGTTGTAATTAATTAACTCAGTGTAACTGAATTATAGTTAGTTAAACTAGTTGCAACTATTGGAGGAACTAATAGGAGGTCTAGTAGTGGGGATGGGCACCTATGCAACTTCACTGCTCCACCAATTAACTAAATATTCACTCATAAATAACTCATGCATGTCAGTTCAGAGGAAGAGTCAAAGACTCAGTTGAGATTAGAGTTCAGAGGCAATGTACTATCAATTGTATAATTTTCCAAGTTGTACAAATGGTGCATGCAATCAGTGGAGGGTCTATGGACGCATTGCACATTATGGAGAGAGAATTTCCAAATATGGGATAATTCTCTCAGGAATTGCGCAAGGAAGTAGAGGCTTGACATCCAACAAATTTGGCTATGTGTTGGCTTGAGATGGTTTTTAAAGCAGGGAGATAGATTGTACTTGTGCATGAATTGTTTGGGTTGAACAAGAATTGTATTTTATTCTCATATCTTCTCATTAATGCAATATAGATAGTTGGGGTTTTGAGAATTTTCTTTCCCCAGAAAAATATTGTGTTATATGCGATTAAAATTCTTTCTTTTCTGCTTAGTTATTTCATCGATCAATTTTGGTTTTCGCTGATGAGTAGAGTAGATTCTTGTCTTTTTTTTTAGCATATCACATAAGATGTTGAATATACAATTAAAAATATACATGTTTTTGAGAGGGAGTGTTCAAAATGCAACAAGAAAATCTTAATTTAATTTTGTTCTTGAACTAAATCAGGAATATAATTGTAATTCCACATCACAAGACAACTTGTATGAGTTAACTAAGTTAAATTGACTTAGTTGACTTAGTTAATTCAAGTTGAGGGTCTAACTTGAGTCGTGTAGAGTGTCTCCCACATTATAGGAGCCCTGTTTGAGTTTATTTTGATTTGTAATTAATTAATTTAGTTTAACTGAGTTAAATTTAGTTAAACTAGTTCCAATTGATGGAAGAACTAGTAGGAGGTCATATAGTGGGGTGTTGCTTCATGTGTTCAACTAGTTAACTGATGATTCACTCATAAATAACTCTTGCATGTTAGAGATGAGAATTACCCAGTTGAAATTGGAGTTAAGGGACAATGTATTATTAGTTTTATAATCATCCGGAATGTACAAGTGGTGCATGCAGTCAGAGGAAGGCCTATGAGGATTGTGCAATTCCAATTGAGGAATTTCCCTAATTAATAGGGGGCTAATTCCCAAGAAAACAATGCAATGAAATAGGAGCTTGGCGGGAAGAATAATTGGCTAAGTATTGGCCAAAATCAACTTGTGAGGTTGTGAGACATATATAGATAATGTAGAGGTTGCTCACGCTTGAGAAAAGCATTATAATATTCTCATATTTCCTGACTAATGCAATATACAGATAGCATGGATTTTTAGTTGTGGCTTTCCTCAGGAAATCATTGTGTAATGTGTCAATTGAATTATTTCTTTTGTATTCTTTGTGTTTTCAAGATTGTTTAATTGTTTTTGTTGATGAGTAGAGTAGATTCAAGTCTATTGTTTTAGTAAATTACAATTAGCAGTTTGAATCTATAAGGAATTTCTACACTCTTGGAATAATCACACCATAAATTTTTGATGATGTGATTATTCTTGAAGAATTATTCTAAAATAATAATATTAACTTAATCTAATTAATAGATAAAATAATTTCCTCAGAAAAAATAAAATAGTTTCCATAGTAACAACTACATGGAGTTGAGGAACTTTTAGCTCCAAAGGAGGAACCTCATGATGATGTAGAGAATCCACATGCATAGGAGCAGAGAGTGGAGACACCCACTCATGCAAAGTCTTCCAGAGATGGGACAAACCACACCAAATAAGCTGATAGGTTATTGCATTATGCTAGAGAAAATGTGGGATCACCCACATCATAACGCAGGTAGAGGAGGTCACCAGAGAGGTACATTGGCTACATGGCTTGGATGAGCGTATGTGTAGAGATTAAGCCATCCTCTTTTGAGGAAGCATTGCAACAAATAGTTTGGGTTGATTCCATGGTTGAGTATGATTCCATTTTCAAGAACAATGTTTTGGATGTGGTCCCAAGGCTGACAGACAAGTCAGTGGTGAGTTCTAGATGGATTTACAAGGGAAAGCAAATAGTAGATAGTAGTGTGGAGAAACACAAGCCCAAATTTTCGGCCAGAGGGTTTTCTCAGGTGGATGGGATTGATTACGATGAGAATTTTTATCCTGTAGCAAGGTTCACATCAATCAGATCCATCTTAGCATTGTTAGCACAGATGGGATGAAAGATACATTAGATAGATGTAAAGACAACATTCATTAATGACATGATTGAGGAAGAGGTGTATATTGAGCATCCTAAAGGATTTGGGAAATTCAACAGAGAGTCGCATGTGTGCAGACCCAAGTGAGCACTGTATGGACTGAAAGAAGCACCCCGCGCTTGGTACACTAGAATTGATAACTATTTCACCAAGTTGGGATTCACCAAAAGTGAAGCAAATGCAAACCTTTACCATATTGTGGTTGAAGGTAAATTGTTGATTATTGTTTTATATGTCAAAAATTTGATTTTGACACGTGATGATAAGCTGATCAAGTCTCATAATGAGGATCTTGCAAGAGAATTCGAAATGAAGGACTTAGGGCTCATGGACTACTTTCTTGGGATGGAAGTATGGAAAGGAGATGAGGAACTGGTTGTCTCTCATGGAAAGTATGCCAATGAGATACTCAAGAAGTTTTACATGGAGAGAAATAAACCCATGGAGACTCCTATAGCTAGTAACTAGAGGAAGGAGGATGCTACTTCCATTGAAGTAGTGGAGGCTATTATTTATAGGCAGCTTATGGGTTCACTCATGTATTTTGTTAACGCACAACTAAACATGTGTTGTGTAGTTAACCAACTTAGTTCAACAATGGTTAATCTGACCAAGTTGTATTGGAAGGCAACCAAACATGTGTTGAGATAACTCAGAGGCACTACTAAGTATGGTCTTTGGTATAGATAGACAAAGGGAGTGAAGCTTCACGGCTTCACCAATGCAGATTGGGTAGGGAGTCCATCTGATAGGAAGAGAACATCAGGTGAGATCTTCAGTATTGAGTCAGCAACTGTTTCTTGGTACATCAGGAAACAAAAATCAATTGCACTCAGTTAAGCAGAAGCAGAGTACATGGTTGCTAGTCAAGCAACTTGTGAGGTTATCTAGATGAGGAAGATTCTTTTTGGTTTGTTTGGTCAGCAGATGGATCCAACTATTATTTACTATGACAACCAGAGTTGTATCAAACTCTTTTAGAATCCAGTTTTTCATTATCGGTCCAAGCATATTGATGTCTGATATCATCATATTAGAGATTGTGTGCAGAGGAGAATTATGTTGTTGGAGTACATTCCTAGAGAGGAAAACGATGTAGATATTTTTGACAAAGGCCTTGTCCAGATGAAAATTAAAGTTTCAGAGAGGGAGGATCAAGGTAGCAAATATTCCATTTCTTGTTCAAAGGGAGTGTTAAAAATAACAACAAGAAATACTAATTTAATTTGACCTTGAATTAAATTAGTAATTAAATCAAAATTCTATTCTCATAGCAACTTGTAATAGTTAACTAAGTTAATTCAAATTAGCTGGCTTAGGAAATTCGAGTTGGAACTTTATATAGAGTCATGTAGAGTGATCCCTAAATTTTAGGGGCTCAGGTTGAGTTATTTTGAGTTGTAATTAATTAACTCAGTGTAACTGAGTTATAGTCAGTTAAACTAGTTCGAAATGTTGGAGGAACTAGTAGGAAGTCTAGCAGTGGGGACGGGCAATATTGCAGCTTCACTAGCCCACTAGTTAACTAAAGATTCACTAATAAATAAATCATGCATGTGAGTTCAGAGGAAGACCCAATTGAGATTAGAGTTAAGGGACAATGTACTATCAGTTGTATAATTTTTCGAGTTGTACAGATGGTGCATGCAATAAGTTGAGGGCCTATGGATGGATTGCGCAGTTATGGAGAGAGAATTTGCCAATTAAATATGGGCTAATTCTCTTAGGAATTGTGCAAGGAAGTAGGGGCCTTGTAGGGAACAAATTTGGATAAGTGTTGGCTTGAGCTAGTTTGTGAAGTAGAAAGATAGATTGTACTTGTGCATAAATTGTTTGGGTTGAAAAAGCATTGTATTTTCTTCTTAGATCTTCTGGCTAATACAATATAGATAGTTGGCGTTTTGAGCAGTTGATTTCCTCAGAAAAATATTTTGTTATGTGCGATTGAAATTCTTTCTTTTCTTCTTAGTGTTTTCATCGATAAATTTTGGTTTTCGCTGATGAGTAGAGTAGAATCTTGTCTTGTGTTTTATCATATCACATAAGCTATTGAATCTACAAGTGAAAATCTACATGGTATCGAAGATGAAGACAATATAGAAGAGGAGAATTGGAGTTTGTTGTGCAAGTGAAATTGAATTTGTAGGTTCATACTTCAGAGTCAGTAATATGTCATTCTACGGTTTGAGACTTGTGTATGCTCTGGAGGGTAGCTCTAATTACATAGCTTGGAAGGATGGGATGGAGGTTGTGGTGGAAGATAATGGGCTCAAGGAATTCATAGATCATGATATTTTGAAGCCTCCAACATCTTATGATAAATATATGGATGAATGGATAAAATGTGTGCCAAAATCGAGAAGGATTATCCTAGAAGGATTTCAAGATAACATTGTCTCGGATCTCCATAGAAATGAAACTCCATTCGCAATGTGGAAGGCATTGGTGGACCTGTTTCAAAATAGTAGAGACCAAAGGAAGTTGGCACTGAAGGAAAAACTTAGAAAGATCAAGATGGAGAAGGGTGACTCACTTCCAAAGTACTTGACCAAGTTCGCCCAATGTCGGAATGAGCTTGGAAGTGTCAGGATTATTGTTGTTGAAGATGATCTGGTGAGCCTAGCACTTCTAGGACTTCCCAAGAATTGGCACAGTTACTAGGACTCACTTAATGGCAGGTAGAAGCTACTAGACTAGGAGCGGTTGTGATTTGACTTGGTATAAGAAGGGATTCAACAGAATACTAGAGACAAATCCTCATCAAAGCATGATGATGAGAAGAATTGTGCCTTAGCGGGTAAGGAAAAGAAAGGGAAGGGGAAGTCATCCCATTCCATATCAGATTCTTATCACGATGACAAGAAGAAGAACATGTCGAAAGTCAAATGCTTTCACTGTCATGAACAGGGACACTTTGTCACAAAGTTTCCACTCAAGAAGGCCAGTAAGAAGCCATAAGGAGGAGCAGTAGGTGAAGCTCTTGCTTCACAGTTCGAAATGGACTTTACCCTCATCGCTTGTATGGTGTCATTGATGATGGGTAGTGTGTGGTACTTGGACAATGGAGCTTCTTTCCACATGGCTGGTAATAAAGAAATCTTCAGTAACTTAGAGGAGAAGGATCTATAGATGTGTATCGAGATGGGTGATGATGGGAGGTATAGTACTACCAACATCGGTATAGTTACCTTTCAAAGGGAGTCAGATTCTCCCCTCACTTTGGGAGATGTTATGTATGTTCCTAGTTTGAATAAGAACTTGGTATTTGTTTCCATGTTGGATGATAGAGGCTATGATGTGATATTTAGTAAAGGAAAGGCATTCCTTCGTCACATAGCCACAAGACAGGTGAAGAGGATAGGGGTTTGAGTGAAGAATCTCTACAAGTTGGAGGTATAAGATTGTGCTACCTTAAGCACTAAAGTAGAGAAGGTGTAGAGCCAAGACATTGTTGAGATTTGGCACAAGAGATTGGGTCACTTGCACCATGATGCTTTGAAGATCATTCAAAAAATTTCTATTGGTCTTCCTAAGGGTGCACTAGAGTAGGTAGACACATGCAAAGGGTGTACAACGGGAAAGTACATCAGCACTTCCGTTCATGACAAAGATAGTCGAGCACAGGCAATCCTCGATTGAGTTCACTCAGATGTGTGTCAAATTTTCTCAACGACATCCACGACCAATCACATCTATTATGTGATATTTGTTGATTATTTTTCTCGTAAGCATTGGATCTTCTCCATGCAGAAGAAAGATCATACTTTTGCTAAGTTTTGTGAATTTAAAGCACTTGTCAAGAAAGACACTAACATGAAAGTTCAATCTCTCAGGAGTGATAACGGTGGAGAGTATGCGTCGAATGATTTCAAAAGCTTCTGTGCATCAAAAGGCATTAGATGGGAGTTGATAGCACCTCATAATCCACAACATAATGGGGTGGCTAAAAGGAAGAAAACGAGTATTGTGGGAGTGGCATGGGTGATGTTGCATGATCATGGCCTACCATTACACTTGTGGGTTGAAGCATGTAACACAATTGTTTATTTGCAAAACAGAATCCCTCATCGAATTCTCAGGATGGGTACGCCATAAGAGGATTTTTTAGGTAAGAAACCGGATGTGTCACACTTCAGGAATTTTGGTTCATCCATCTACTGCCATTTAACCAAAGATGCATGGGAAAGCTTGAGCCAACAATAGAGTTGGGCATATTTTTGGGGTACACTGATACACCTCACAACTATTGAGTGTACCTGCTAACCAACAAGATGACCATGGTTTGTAGAGATGTAAAATGTGATGAAGATAAGGCCATGAGATTCTCCCTTGAGAGGGAGCTTCAACTACATACGGTTGAGGATCTTTTAGCTCCAAAGGAGGAACATCAAGATGATGTGGAGTAGACACACGCAGAGGAGTAGGGAGTGGAGACGCCCACTCATTCAAAGTCTTCCAAAGATGGGAGAAAGTGCACCAGAGAGGTTGATCAGTTATTGCATGGTTCTAAAGAGAATGTGCACCACCAGAGAGGTACACTAGATACATGGTTTTGACATTGAGTGGATGTGTAGAGATTGATCCATCCTCTTTTGAGGAAGTAGTGAAACAACTAATTTGGGTTGTTTCCATGGTTGAGGAGTATGACTCCTTTGTTTTGGATGTGGTCCCATGATTGGTAGACAAGTCAGTGGTGTGTTCCAGATGGCTTTACAAGGTAAATCAAGCAATGGATGGTATTGTGGAGAAACACAAGGCCAATTTTATGGCGATAGGGTTTTCTCAAGTGGAGGGGATTGATTACGATGAGACTTTTTCTCTTGTAGATAGGTACTCATCAATCAGATCCATTCTAGCACTGTTAGCGCATATGGGATGGAAGGTACATCAAATGGATATAAAGACAACATTCGTCATTGACATGACTGAGGAAGATGTGTATATTGAGCAGCCTGAGGGATTTGACACCTTCAACAGAGAGTCGCATGTGTGCACACTGAAGTGAGTGTTGTATGGAGTGAAACAAGTACCCCATGCTTGGCACACCAAGATTGATAACTATTTCACTAGGTTGGGCTTCACCAGAAGTGAAGAAGATGTGAACCTTTACAATATTGTGTTTGAGGGTAAATTGTTGATTATTGTTTTATATGTTGACGATTTGATTCTGACAGGTGATGATAAGCTGATCAATTCCTGTAAAGAGGATCTTGCAAGAGAGTTCGAAAAGAAGGACTTGGGGCTCATGCACTACTTTCTATGGATGGAGGTATAGCAAGGAGATGATGAACTATTTGTCTCTTAGGGAAAGTATGCCAATGAGATACTCAAAAAGTTCCACATGGAGAGCAGTAAACCCATAGAGACTCCTTTAGTTGGTATTTGGAGGAAGGAGGATGCTACTTCCGGTGAAGTAGTGGAGGCTACTATTTACAGGCATCTTGTGGGTTCACTTGTGTATTTGTTGAACACACAACCGAACATGTGTTATGCAGTTAACCAACTTAATCAAGCAATGGTTAAGCTGACCAAGGTGTATTGGAAGGCAATCAAACATGTGTTGAGATACGAGGCACTACTCAGTATGGTCTTTGGTACAAACAAACAGAGGGAGTGAAGCTTTAAGGTTTCACTGATGTAGATTGGGCATGGAGTCCATCCGATAGGAAGAGCACATTAGGTGGTATCTTCAGTATTGGGTCAACAACTATTTCTTGGTACAACAGGAAACAAAGATTAGTTGCACTTAGTTAAGCAGAAGCAGAGTACATGGCTACTAGTCAAGCAACTTGTGAGGTTATTTGGATGAGGAAGATTCTTGTTGGTTTGTTTGGTCGATAGATGGATCCAAATATGATTTACTTTCATAATCAGATTTGTATCAAACTCTTTGAGAATCTAGTTTCTCATGATCAGTCCAAGCATATTGATATCTAGTATAAACATCTTCGAGATTGTGTGCAGAGGAGAATTATGTTGTTGGAGTACATTCCCACAAAGGAACAAAATGAAAATATTTTGACAAAGGCCTTGCCAATATGAAAATTCGAGTTTCACATAGGCAGGATTAGGATAACAGATAATCCATTTCTTGTTGAGAGGAAGTGTTAAAAATAACAATAAGAAATCCTAATTTAATTTGTCCTTGAATTAAATTAGGAATTAAATCGAAATTCTATTCTCATAGCAACTTCGAATTAAATTAGGAATTAAATCGAAATTCTATTCTCATAGCAACTTGGAATTAAATTAGGAACTAAATCGAAATTCTATTCTCATAGCAAATTTGAATTAAATTAGGAATTAAATTGAAATTCTATTCTCATAGCAACTTGTAATAGTTAACTCAGTTAATTTGACTTAGTTGATGGAAATTTGAGTTGGAAGTCTATCTATAGTCATGTAGAGTGATCCCTAAATTTTAGGGGCTCAGGTTGAGTTCTTTTGAGTTGTAATTAATTAACTCAATGTAACTGAATTATAGTCAGTTAAACTAGTTCCAACTATTGGACGAACTAGTAGGAGGTCCAGTAGTGGGGATGGGAACCTGTGCAACTTCACTGCTCCACCAATTAATTGAAGATTCACTCATAAATAACTCATGCATGTCAGTTCAGAGGAAGACCCAATTGAGATTAGAGTTCAGGGACAATGTACTATCAATTGTATAATTTTCCGAGTTGTACAAATGGTGCATGCAATTAGTTGAGGGCCTATAGATGGATTGCACAGTTATGGAGAGAGAATTTCCCAATTAAATATGGGCTAATTCTCTTAGGAATCGTGCAAGGAAGTAGGGGCTTGGTAGACAACAAATTTAGTTAAGTGCTGGCTTGAGCTAGTTTGTGAAGTAGGGAGATATATTATACTTGTGCAGGAATTGTTCAGGTTGAACAAGCATTGTATTTTATTCTTAGATCTTCTCGTTAATGCAATATAGATAGTTGGGGTTTCGAGAAGTTTCTTTCCCTAGAAAAATAGTGTTATATGTGATTAAAGTTATATCTTTTCTGCTTAGTTATTTCATCTATCAATTTTGGTTTTCGCTAATGAGTAGAGTAGATTCTTGTCTTTTGTTTTAGCATATCACATAAGCTATTGAATCTACAAGTAAAAATCTACATCATTTTGAGAGGGAGTGTTCAAAATGCAACAAGAAAATCATAATTTAATTTTGTTCTTGAATTAAATTAGGAATATAATTGTAATTCTACATCACAAGACAACTTGTATGAGTTAACTAAGTTAAATTGACTTAGTCAATTCGAGTTGAGGGTCTAACTTGATTTGTGTAGAGTGTATCCTACATTATAGGAGCCCTAGTTGAGTTTATTTTGATTTGAAATTAATTAATTCAGTTTAACTGAGTTAAATTCAGCTGAACTAGTTCCAACTAATGGAGGAACTAATAGGAGGTCAGATTGTGGGGTGTTGCTTCATGTGTTCAACTAGTTAACTGATGATTCACTCATAAATAACTCATGCATGTCAGATCTGAGAGTTACACAGTTGAGCTTAGGGACATTGTACCGTTAGTGTATAATCATCCGAAATGTATAGGTGGTGCATGCAGTCAGAGGAAAGCATATGATGATTGTGCAATTCCAATTGAGGAATTTCCTTGATTAATAGGGGGCTAATCCCCAAGGAAACAACGCAGGAAAATAGGAGCTTGGTAGGAAGTAGAATTGGCTAAGTATTGGCCAAAGTCAGCTTGTGAGGCAGTGAGACATATAGAGATAATGTATATGTTGCTCGGGCTTGAGAAAAGCATTATAATCTTCTCATATTTTTTGACTAATGCAATATATAGATAGAAGGGATTTTTAGTTGTGGCTTCCCTTAGGAAATAATTGTGTAATGTGTTGATTATTCTTTCTTTTGTTTTCTTTGTGTTTTCACGATTGTTTAATTGTTTGTGCTGATGAGTAAGGTAGATTCATTTCTATTGTTTTAGTAAATTACAATTAGCAGTTTGAATCTATAAGGAATTTCTACACTCCTGGAATCATCACACTTTCAATTTTTGATGATGTGATTATTCCTGAAGAATTATTTTAAAATAGTAATATTAGTTTAATCTAATTAATAGATAGAATAATTTCCATGGTAACAATTTTTTTTAATATAAAAATAGTTTTATTCCAATACAAATCAACAACATGGAAGGAATTTACAAACAAACAATATGAATCCCATACACAATCTATATTGAAGGAATTTACAAATAATAATGCATATGAGAATCTCTTCCTGTATGCTAAATTTGATATAAGCAAATGCTACCTTTCTTGTGTACTGCATGGACAATGGGCTCCCACTTTTTCACCTACTACTCCTTCCATATTCCAAGTGTATTTGGATACCTATCGATGCAGTTACACATTTCATCATCGATTAACTTAGAAGTTGAGGAATATTTAAGATAAACAATAGCAAGACTATGAGTATAAACTTTATATTTGTAATTCTTCATATAATCCTTCAAAAAAATTATAATATTTCATTCTCTTTATGTGTTATATTATCTACCCTTAAGAGTATATGATATGCCAAAAACTTCTACAATGAGAAAGCCTCCAATTAAAAAAGAACATAAACTAGAAGCAATGCTCTAACATGAATGTTCTTGGCCTATTGGATCAAAACAATTGTACTCTAACCTGCAATTATTCCCATGTAGTTAGGTTAATTAAAGGATAGCCAGTAGAACGTGCCCAAGAAAAATCAATTTCTCTTTTCACAAATATAAATGCATGAGATCACGAGGGCACGTTAGTCCTTGCCACTTTAAGTGGAAATTATGGTTTCATAAAAATTGCAAATTGATATATGCAGTGGAAAGATTAATTGCCAATTAAGGGGCAAGGAGTTGCATAAATTTTGGTGGGTAGTAAACACTAGTAAGTGTGTGCATTTACATTTGTACTCATACTTATTAAAGTGCCAACCAACACATAAATAATGGTGCAATACATCTTGTTACTATACACTTTTTTTTGCAAATACTTTCTTAAATTCCAAAGATTTTAATTTGGTTGGTTTTCCTATGAAGCTTAACAATGAAAAATTACTCAGAGAATATATCAGATTCATAGCATAAATATTGCAATTGCATCCAAACATTATCCACGTGATGCAAAGACTACAATAAGATCTTTAAGTTTATGGTCCAATTAGATGTTTGAAATTTTTTTTTTGCACCTATATTGAAAAATAAATATTTGTTAAATAAAATAAAGATTTCCAAAGTTATTCATATAAATTTCTTTAGATATTTGTCTTTCAAAGTTAAACATTATAATTTGTATTGGTGAATGTTAAACTAATAGTGGTCAAGAGGGAAATCTATTGCTAGAGCCTTTCCTTGGCATAAACTAATAACAAATCTAAATTCTTTGCCTTGACATAAACTAATAATAAATCTTATGATGTAGAACCATTATAACTTATGTGTCACAATATTATGTTATTCTCCTTCCATAAGCCAAAGCGTATGAACTTGCTTAACATAGATACTTGAATGGTTTCACCAGGTCATAGTTTAAGGGAAAAACTTTAAGGTTTTTACCTTTATGGTTCACCGTAATTGATAAAGTTATTGTAAAAATTATTACCTTTTGATCTCCAATATATATTTTGGAATATGATGTAAGAGTATTGAGAGTAAGGTTATAGGTAAGTAAAAAATTTAAGATTGATGACCATGTCAAAGTAATAAAAAAATATATATATGAAATTTTGTGATCAAAGAATGATAATGAACCATGCATAAGAAATTTTTTAGAATTGATAGAAATAATGGTTGCCAAGAGTAGTGTTATGAAAAATGGCTTTTTTAATATGAACTTCAACATTGTTTATGTTTTACATGTATGAGATGACATAAAATATATTAAATGAAAATGAGGAGTAAAAAAAACTAAAAATTGTAGAAAACTAAAACAAAGACAAAATGTTTCTAAGACAATGTTTCTAAGGCCGACTCTTTCTTATCAATATCAGCCTTAAGCCACGTTCTCAACGATATTAACAATAGAGTCTTTCCTAGAACAAATTAAAGAGCTTTTCTCATTGTCAATTTAGGTATATAAACTATTTTTTTTTTATAATAGTATTTTACCATACCTACCCAGCATATGGTAGAAGGTGATTTAGATGTAAAAGTAAAAAAAGCTACTAGAGCTTCATGTATATTATGGAAGGTAACCAGTGTAATTGTGAAAGGTGACTTGATGTGTTTGAGTATGAATAAAGGAAGTAAGAAATAAAAGTTAAAGAAGGCTCTATGTATATTGTGTAAGGTGAAATAAGAATATAGAAATAAAAGTTATGAGGATTTAAGTTTTTCTAAAAAATAATGAAAAATTATGAAGGTTTAAATTTTTCTCAAAAGTAATGAGAAGTTATGAGGATTTAAGTTTTTCATATATTTGAAAAAATTAAGACGTTTAAATTTTCATAGTTTTGAATTTTTTTTTATGTAAAATGAAAAATTTCATAGGTTTTTTTTGGAAGAAAATAGAGAGTTTACAAGTTTTGAGTTTAGAGTCAAATAGTATGGTATATTAGGTACATAATTTTTGAGATTTTTTATTAAACTTCTCATAGTTTTTGAAAAAAATACAAAACTTAAATTTTTTTAGTTTAGAGTCCAAATAGTATAGTATTTTAGGTATATAAGTTTAGAGAATTTTAATGTTAAGAGTCAAAGTTGAAGTTAATTTTATGCAGTGAGTTAAATGGTGATTTAATTTATTGATGTAAGGAGTCGAAATTGAGATAAAGCTTGAGTCATAAAGAAATTATTATTGTGTTATATGAAAAAGGGTGTATGATTGGTGTTACCCAACACCCTAACAAATTATATTAAGTCATGAAGTCAAGATGAGAATTTGAATTCAATGTAAACTGAAGTTAAAGTCATTCAAATTATATTTTGTGTGCATGTAAAAGGGAGTTGTAGATGTCTTGTTGGATGGAGATATCCCTCCTACAAGAAACAGTTTTATGTAGATATTGCAATAGAAGATTTAGATGAAGAATTATGCAAGAAGATGAGAATAGAAGAATAATGAAGAAAGAAGATGATGTTGATTCCATGACAAAAATAGGTGCTGGAGAAAATTGTAAGAAAGAAGGAAAGAGAGGAATTTGGTGTAAGAATTCCTATAAATATTGAAGCATGAAGAGTAAAGAGTTCAGATAAAAGGCCCAAGAAGAATAAGGACCGGAAATACCAAAAGAATAGGTTCATAGGAAGAGGTAACTTAGGTGAGTTGTCGAGTAAGGTGAGGAAAACTTCTTGAGGAAAAGAGGCACATTTGGGCCTAAAGTAAAAGAGAGAGAACATTGAAGCTTAGAGAAAGAGATTGAGAAATAACGTAGATAGGGATTAGTAGAAGAAATTGCTCATATGAAGGAGAAAAAGAAGAACAATATGACTGAGATATGTGGAAAAAACAAGATGAAAGAAGACGTAACTAGAAGAAAGAAAAAGGAATCTTAGACATGAATAGAAGAAAAACAAAAAGGAAAAAACATATTGTAGAAAAAAGAGGAAGGATTAAAAAAAAAGTAAAGCGGTGATGAAAATGGCACATAAAAATGGACATAAAGAATGAAGTAGTGAAAGAGGAGTGGTAATGACAAAGAATAGAGTTTGATGTAGAAAAAGCAAGAAGAAGCAAGTGAAGCATTGTATGAATAAAAGTAAGATATGTTTAAAATTGAGTTGTAGATATAGTAAATCCACAAAGCATAACATCCCTAAAAATATACTATTCCTACCCAAATAATATTTTCAATGATAGAAAGAAATGGTCTTAATAATATGTTGTACAAATGTTAGATTAGCCCTAAAATGGAAGTTGAAATTGTACTTGAGTCATGCTAATGTAAACTTGATGAGTCAAAGAATACCCCTATTGAAAGTTCATGGTACTCTAAAATCCACTTTGTAACTGATGGCTTGTGGTAAGTTGAAACCATTAATGTAATCAAGCTTAGTGGTAAACCAAAAACCACATGTAATTAAAGAGAAATAATTAAAGGATATGGAGAGGTGGCTACTTAGGAAGAGAAGTTCCATAGTGGAAAAAAACATTGATTTGAGGTAGTCCACATTTAGGAAAAAACATAAATCTTAGTGTAAAGACAATCAAGAAGATTGCAAGTCAAGAAAAAGGGTCTGCAATGAACATGTGAAAGAGCAAAGAAGAATTTGAAACATATGTTTGTGAGGTGATGGTTACCACCAAAGGAACTCATGGACATGATCCCATGAAGAATTTTTTGTTGCTTGGTATTCTGATGTAGGAGCATCAAGAGCATGGTTATGGGTAAACCAAAATCCTAGGATGAATATGATGATGATGATGATGTAGGAGGAATAAAAGTTAGATATATGAAAACTTTTGATGGAAAAATAGTAGGAAGGGTTTCTTAGATAACCATTAGTACAAAAATTAGTGAACCATGTGTTCCTGTGGATGGTTACATTTTTATATGGACATCAACAATGTTTATTTTTTGCATATAAATGATGACAAAAAATGAAGAAGAATGAGGATGAAGCACGAAGAAGACAAAAGGCCACAGAAGACTAAAGATGAAGACAAAAAATGGAGAAAGAAAAGAAGACAACACCATTTAAAATATGATTGAATAAATAATTCCTTCTTTTAGTCATGAATAATGTCTAAATAATATGTTTGAATTGCTATGGTGTAGAATAATTCTAAAAACCTATATGCGAAGAAATGGGAAAAAAAGGAAAAGATAGGATGAAGATTTGTTAAGAGATTCATAGAGATATTGTAATGAGAATTAAGAAGATAATTATAAATTTGATTTGAGTGGAATACCTGATTTTCACATAGTTGTTATGATTACCTTTGCTTATTTAAATAGCTATTTAAAACAAATAGAAACGATTTTTTTAATAGAAAAATTATTTCTATGATTTAAATTTTCAAAATCATAAAAGATCTTCATCCATGCTAATGCAGGTGAAAAGACCAGTTTTATTGTATTGATAATTATATTTTAAATGAATAAATAATTAAATATGATTAATTAAATTAATAAAAAAGGTATAAAATAGGAAATAAATAAATTAATCAAAATATATAAAAAAGTGTCATAAATGTTAATTTGAATTTGGTTGATTGAGGAAAGTATTAGCTGAAAAAAAAAAGGATATATTTAAATAAAATTTAAAAAAATAAATATAAGTAAAAAATATTTATGAATGATAAAATAAACAAGTAAATAATGGTTTAAGTTAATTTTTTTTGTTGATTGAGTGAAAGCATTAGCTAGCTGAAGAAAAAGAAGAAATATTTAAAATAAATTTTATGAATAAGAAGTAGTAATAAAAATAAATTTTATAGAATTTGATAAAATAACAAGTAATATAATAGATTTTAAGTTATTTTTTTTAAAATTAGTATTGTGAAAAATTAAAAAAGTAATGAATAAAAATAATTATAATTTAATAGAAATTATATTTTTAATATAATAAATAGTGACAATACTCTTAAGTAATAAATTAAAATTAGTTAATAGTCATCAAATAATTCTAATAATAAATATATTAAATTTTTAAAATATATTTTCAGTAAAAAATAATATTCATAAAGATCTTGAGGAAAATGACATTAGTATATGCGCAAATGCATTGGAAAATTGTCACATAGCCAGTCCAAAAGGAGTCAAAATATCAAGGCTTTAGATAGCCCTTGCATTTCCAAAAATAGTAATGTCTATCAACAGATATAAACTTAACATCATAAAATATATACAATGCTCTCGTGGTCACTTGGAAATTTTAACTCAAGAAAACATAAATATAATAAATGGTCAGTTTGGTTAAGTGTCCATTAGTAGGCCCTCTATGAAAGGCATGTGATAATACTCATAAGAAGTATTGTCTAGTTGCTCCATGATCTTCCAAGTGCCGAGATTTTGTTTAGTGCCTTCCTTAGGGAGAGTGTCTAGAAGGGCCTAGTGAACTAATGGATCTAGTTGTTTTTCCTGAAATCAAGAAGATGTCAGCTTGGCTTAGATCTACCTTGAAGGAAGTAGAAGTACATGTAGCTCCACTTGGCACCTTTAGGGAAATAAAGAGACCTAATAAGTACTCTGAATATGCAACACTAATGACTAATTTCATTGATTATGAACCTTTCAACTATGAGGAGGCAAATAGGCAACAAGTTTAGAAGGATGATATGATGGAAGAATACGAATCTATTATGAAGAATGATGTATGGGAGATTGTGCCAAGGCCTAATGGGAGTTCAATGATGACCTCCAAATGGATATACAAGATTGAGCATGCAGTGGATATTAGTATTTAAAAATACAAGTTGAGACTTGTGACTAGAGTATCCTCCCAAAAAGAGGGAGAGTATTATGATGAAACTTTTTCTCTAGTTTCTAGGTACACTTATATTAGATCTATTATTTATTTTTATTCTTCTATGGGTTGAAATTTATAGTAGATGGATGTAAAGACTTCTTTCCTCAATGGTGTAATTGAGGAAGAAGTGTATAGAGAACAACCTCAAGCGTTGATGTTCATGGGATGGAGTCTCATGTTTTCATTGAAGAAAGCCTTGTATGGACTCAAGTAGGCACCCAGATTTTGGTATTCTTGAATTGATGGCTACCTGACGACACTTGATTTCTCCAAAAGTGATCTTGATCCAAACTTATATATCAAGGTTGAGAAAAATTAACCTGTGATTTTGTTGTTATATGTTGATGAATTATTTATGAAAAATGTAGAGCATGTTATTATTTAGTGTAAGAGGGGGTTGGCCTCTAAATTTGATATGAAGGATATTGGGTTGATGCACTACTATTTGGGACTAGAAGTTTGGCAGAATCCTAGAACAATATTCCTTGGTCAAGGAAAGTATATTATCTAGATCCTCTAGAAAATTGGAATGATGGACTGTAAATCTATGGCAACTACCATGGTGACTAATTTGAGGAATTTATGAGACTCACTCAGATTTGGTAGATCCTTCCATGTACCAGAAGTTGATTAGATCCTTAATGTATTTGGTTAATACCAAGATGCATATTTGCCTTGAAATGAACACTCTGAACTAGTTCCACGTGGAACTATGACATGGTCATTGCATTTAGTAGAGAATGTATGGAGATTTCTACATGGTACGGTTAATTATGGTTTAGATATGTCTAAAATAGTGATATACATCTATAGTGATCTATAGATTATGATTATTAGGTATGGGGTGTAGAGGACATGAAGAGTACATCGAAAGGTTTCTTCAGTTTGGGCTCTGTTATGATATCTTGGATAAGTAGGAAGAAGACATCTATTGCACTCAACACTATATTGTAGTCAATTTAGCAAGCTGTGAAGTAGTGTGGCTTCAAAAGCTACTTGCAAAACTATCTAATCAGGTCCTAGAATTGACTATGATATATTTTGACAATCAAAGTTGTGTGAAGATTTCAAATAATCCAATTTTCCATGGCAGGTTAAAGCACATTGAGATCAAATACGACTTCATTCATGACATGGTGCAAAAGGGAGTTGTGAATCTCTAGTACATCTCTAGTGATGAGAAGATAGCTGATATTCCCACGAAGCCTCTATAAAAGGTGAAGTTTGTATAGTTCAGGGATAAATTTTGACTTGTTGAGAATTCCTCCCTTGGGCCTTAATGAGAGGGAGTGTTGATGTGATAACATCATGGATAGACATTCTCCCTAGGTCAAGTTTATTGATTATAACTAGGGATAATGGTACTACATAGGATAATCATTCTTCCCGGGTCAAGTACGTTGACTAGGATTAGGAAGAATGGTCCTAGAGGCCCACAATTACTTAGTTGAGTAGGTTCCATTCACCATCAATCTCAGACTCTCTAGATATTTTGAGTGAACAAATTTAGCATCAAGCTTAGAGTGAAGCCTTTGGAGATTCACAAAGGGTCAAATGTGTTGACCTGAATGATGGTGAACTAAGACTAGTCTATATACCATGGGTCTAAGGCACCAACCTCAAATATGGTGACTAGTTAATGCTAATAATGCACCATATGTTTGAGATATCAACTACAATTATGGCCAAAGGTATTGACCATAGTTATGGAAACTACTTGATGATGCTGGTTTACCATGGGCTAGAGTTTCTAACCAGGATTATGGTAATTGCATGATGATGATGGTGATGATTAATTGTTATAACCTTTTCTTAGAGAAAATTTTCAACAAGAGAACATTTGGATAGTCATTATGAATAACTCCCTAGCTAAGAGGGAGTGTTGAATTTTGTAGCTATGGTTTGTCTTCATAATTAATGTTTTAGCCATGAAATATATGTAATGATTAATATAAGACATGCTCTTCATTTCAGTTCCAAAAGAGAAAATTTTGAATTTTTGGCTCGAAATTTTTCAAGTCAACCCTCCATCAAGTCAAGTTGTCCCTAATAAAAGAGATAGGTCCCATTCATGATATCTAGAACACTATATATACTCCACTCATCCTCCTCCACAAGGGATAATTTGATCTCACACACAATAAGGTATCTTCTAGGCATCCAAGCAAAGGAGAAGAAGAAAAGAAGATAAGAAGGAAAACATACTTTTCTCTCTATATCTCTTTGACCTCACACATGTGATTTCTCTCTTATACTGAAGCTTTTCATGTATTAATTTCTTAGCGTATTTGGAAGAAGGCATGAAATTTTTGATAACTTATGCTAGGCAACCAGTATTAAATTTTGGGCAGTAGGGTGAAGTTTCTGGGAGGTCAAATTTCAGCCTAGGAAGATCAGGTAGGGCCAAGTTTGTTTGGATGATTGGAGACTTCACAAGAAGGAAATTTTACTAGGTTTAACCATAGTATTGTTGGTTAGTTTGAACATCATATTTGACTAGAAGAATTAGGTGTACTCTTGTTAAAATATATAATTTCTCTAAGGAAAAGGTTGTTGGGATTTCCCCCAAGTGGGTTTTCCCAAGGTAAATCTTTGTTATCTTTGTGCATTGTGATCTATATTGTCATTATACATTTATGGTTGAATTTACGAATTGTAATTTATTAATGATAAACTAGAAGTGCTAAAAGAATAACTACATCATTAGAAGTAATTATTAATTTTCAAAAATTAGTGCTTGTACTATTGCACTTGAAAAATCAACAATTAAACCAATTTATAAAAATATTTGCCCAAAAGTATGCAACTGTTGATGCCCATTCTCTACAACAAACAAGAGGAGAAGCCTGAGGTTGAGGAGTTCTGCATAGTTATTAGTTTCTCTACCCAACTTGGACTATAGATTGAATAAATGATTATCCCTTAAGTATAAGATAGGATACACCACCCCACACTCTGTTCCAGCGATAGAGGCCCCGCAAAGTAGGCCCATGGATAGGAATGATTAATAACTTCTTTTGTGATGTTATGTAGTCAATGAATGAGCTCATAAGTAGATAGAGTAGAAAACATAGCCATAACTTGTGTTGCCACTCTATCTGGAGAGGTTGATTTTTCTTGAAAGATGTCATTGATTTTGGAGATTTATATACCCCAAATGATAATAGGTGGAAGACTCCTATTATTTTTAGAATTTTCCTATTCCCACCACTGCTTGCAAGCGTGTTTACAATATGTGCCCTGCCACATTATAGTGTTGAAGAATGTAACTAGTGTCGGTCTTCATAATTGTATTTGAGTTTGATGTAATGTATGTGTCAAAAGAAAGAAAAACAATTTTTATTATAAAATAATTTGACTTATTAAAACATGGGTTTCAAGCTTGGGTCAATTGTTTATAGGTCAAAGCTTTCATTATAGGCTTCTAGGGTTTATGTCAAATGTCCTTATCCACGTCATAATCTAATAGGCCCTTCTTAGGAATTTTCAATCAAGAAAAAAAATTGTTTTGATGATAATTAGGTCTTCTAGGCCTCCTCCACCAAGTTAGCCTCAAGGAAGACAAGTTGGCCTTAACAAAGGAACTTGACCTCACAAACTCACTATATATTGGAGCTACTCGACCTCATTTGGAACACTCACTCAACAAGTTTGAATTGCAGTAACTGGAAGCAAAAAGGGTGAAAAATTCAAGAAGGAAAAATGAAAGGGCTAGAAAAGGAGAAGGAGATCATTATCTAGCTAAGGAAGTCAAAATTTTCTCTCTTATCTTACATGTGCAAAGTTGTTGGATCGCTGCTAGGCCGAAATTTTGAAATAGTTGTGCTAGGCCCCTATATTACTAGTGTAAACCCTTATTGTTATTAGTACAACCCCCTTATTATATTGTTGTACCCATGTAGTCCCCATAGAATCCCACTATTGTTATTTTTGTGCCCCATAGAAGCCCACTATTGTTATTATTGTGCCCTTACATTATTATTGTTATGCCAGCTCTGATTATATTATGACCCCTTAGACTCCTATATATAGAAAGGAGGTCTTGTCATTTGTATCATCAAAGAATTG
>APFE031238477.1:95801-106471 GCA_000404065.3 Pinus taeda
ATGATGAAAACTGTTAACAGACGTGAGAGGTACCACCAATAATGACAATGGCCCTCAAGGTACTATAGGTACAATCTACGGCGTGTGAATAAATGAGCCGATGTCGAACAACCGTAGAGTCATCCGATCGGAGGCCAATGATGAAAACCTCGCGTCGAACACGAAGAACCTGCCATTGAGGCATGCAGGCTCCAAGGTACCGGAAGGGAGCCTCTAGGTCACTTTCTTGGATAATGAGCTGAAGTCGACAGGAAGTGATCTTCATCGAAGGTGGGCCATCATGTTTCCCACATCATCGACATGAGACGAGAAGAGACAATGTTGTGAATTAAGATTTATGAACTATCAGACAGAGGTTGTTTCTTTCAGAGGTCCACTTCTCTTGGACATATCGGCGACACGACAGTGGAATTGGCAGTATTTGACATCAATGGATCAGAGGTCATGATGACGAGGCAATGAGCAGATGAGAGGTCAAATAGGATTACCCAAACCCACGGAGGAAAGTGAAAAATGAGATGAGATGTCCTCACCCCTACACGAAAGCAGAGAAGTGCCATGTTCAAGAGCGACATACTGCCGACACGACAATAATTATGGTTCCCAAAATTTTCTTTTCTCCGCCACTATTTCTGGCGAGTACCCCAATTATTTTTAACAAGCTTGATTGGGATAGCATATGCTTGTGGCGTGTCATTTCGACAAGATCCGATGTCATCAGGGTTTAACGAGTATAAAAAAAGAAGAACTCGGCGTCTTTTCATGTTTAGAGAGTTTGAAAAGACAGCAGAAAAGGAAACTCCAAGGGTGTCCTTTTTCGTAAAGTTGTCTCTCGGGCCCGAAAAAGTGTAAAATAATTCCCGAAAGAACCGCCCGACCATTACGATCGAGGAGTACTTTTCATAAATAGTGATCTCGACCTGAAAAAGTGGAAAAGCGATCAAAACCACGTCGTTTCATAACCATTAACGAGTTTGAAACGAAAAAAACTCGGTAATCTTTTATATTTTAACGGTCGATAAAAGAACTTAAAACGACCACCCCTTAGTAACGTTTAACGAGCCAAGAGGGATAACTCGGCAATATTTTCCTCTTTAAAAGGTCAGGAAAAGAGCTGAAAGCAGACCGTAAGGCAACATTTCTCATGTTTTACCGAGCTTGAAAAAGTTAAAAAGAAGCTCGTTTGGTTGCATTGAGTTGCACCAAGCCCTGTCATCATACAAAAAACAGCGTAAAACCCACTTCCACATGAAAATATCCCAAAAATACTTTAAAATATCATTTCTAATGTATTTTTCGGTCAAAATGATGCTATAAATAGTAAAATGGTAAAAAATAAATTTACTTTTCACGTTTTACCTTGTGAGTTCACTATTGGAGAGTTTTTAGTGCAAATTTCAACTGTTGATTGCGATCGATCCAGGAGACCATTCGAGCCAACATCTGCAATAGGTAAGAGGCCTCATCCCTAGCTCTGTTTTCATTCCATTTTTCAAGTTTTTGATCCATAATTCAGCCCCTTGCAAGGGGATTTGCAAAATTTTAGGGTTGCGCCATTGGCGCAGGTTTCCTGCACGGGACCACGCCAATGGTGATTTTTCTATGAAGGGGTCGCGCGATTGGCGTGACTGTTTCAGAAACAGTCGCGCCAACCGCGCGATCTCATTTTTCACCATATTGGACCGTTAAATTTGCAAATTTGTTTCAATTTATGTTTCATTAATGATCTAACAATTGAAAGTTTACCTTTGGCTGCAAGGTTTTGCCAAAAATGGTTCTAGAATGGAAGGAATGAGAGCATAATGAAGTTGATGCCTTGGCATTGGAGGATGATGACTGTATGAATGCTCTAAGAGACTGTGGTTTGAAGAAATTCTTCCACACTTCATACCTACGTGCACAACCTGAGCTACTACGCTTCATAGTAGATGTTTGGGATGTAGAGGATCAGGTATTTCGCCTGAAGGACCAGACATAGGAATTGGATGTTTCCGATGTCTATTTTATTACTGGATTGTCGCGGCGAGGTGCACGGCCTATCTTGACAGGTAGTCGGCCTTCCGGGGAGAAGATAGGGGAAGTGATGGCACGAGTGCGTCCTGGAGCACGGTTTGGAGAAAACAGCAAAAAGGTAGATATCAACACGGTGCCCAACCTGGTACTACGAGTCATTTTATTCACCATTACCTGGACTGCTGGGGTACAAGCGCCCCATGAGGCCAGCAAAAATCATTTGCTACTAGCCACTGAGTGTCTCCATATGACATTGTTCGATTGGGCCACGACGGTGACGACCAACATTAAACGGCAGCTTACCAAATGTAAGCGAGATGGAAACAAACAGTTTGGATATGGGTCAATCATGGTGACTTTCTTTCTAGAGCGACTGCCGATCTTCCGGGTACCAGGGGGAATAGTGGCAGACCCAGTGTTGCGAGAACCGAGGTTGCATCGATGGGCATAACTTATGCCCAGAGGAGGAGGGGGCCAACAGATGTCCTAGAAGCCCGAGTTCTTTATCTGGCTCCGACACCAGATGATCGTCATTGAGGACTGGCCCTATGCGGGCACAGATTTCACTAGAGATCCCGATCTCCCTCTGCCTGCCGGAGAGGACTCGGATGAGGAGCTGGGTAAGAACTCTTTGTTTTTTAATGTTTTTATGTATTTAAGTTTTTTTGTTAATACATGCCTATCTCTTATAGCGTCTATATATGTATACAGATGTTGGTGCAGAGCGACCAACTGACTTGCCTCACAATGTGCGAAGAGCACAACCTGCAGCGGACCCTCAGATAGAGGGTGAGGATGATCTCGTACAGAACCTCGAGGCACTTACTCGAGGCATTCCAGATTACGACAGATTGGCGGACGTGCCTAGAGCGTATTAGAGGCACACGGTAGGGGTATCTACTCGTGTCCATCGTCTGTTGAGACGTTTGGTGCGAGAAGTGACATGATATCATGAGCATCACTGTGATTAGACGCCTAGGTTTCCTTTTTGCATATTTTTTGAGGAGCACACTGTCAGCAGCTGTATGGACATGTATTATTTTTTTTTGTAACGCGCGGGGCACGAACATTTTGACTCACACACACACACACACACACACACACACACACACACACACATATATATATATACATATGATTATGGTTTCTTATTGTGTTTTCATGTGCTTGCTTGTATAATGTTTTATTTAAAAATTTCGCAAATGTCTATCTAATACATGATTAGCCAATGCATCAAATAATGTGTTCAATTGTCGTGGAATATGTTGATATGTAATAAACTCAAAATTCCTCTCTAACAATCTTACACGTAAATACAACCTTCGAATATGATGGTTTCTGACGGAATAATGCCTGTTGAGCTGGAGGAAGAAAAGTTGAGAATCCAGGTTTACCACCAATGCCTGAATGCCAAGATTAATTGCTTCAGTAAGGAGTTCGATTACGGCACAATATTCGGCGACATTATTCGTGGTACAACCCAAACAGACACCTTGAAGATCTATCAGCTCACCATGAGGATCATAGATCACCCATGCCGCAGAGGACAAGTTACAAGTACTACGACAAGCACCATCAGCGAAACCAATATAAGGCGTATTAGACATCTGCACAAGAAGCGAAAGACACAATGAGCGACAATCAAGTCTAATAAAATTCTAACACACATACACAACACACTTGCTAGAGTACATGTATATACAAAATAAAGCGTACTAGCATCACGCATAGTACTTTTCCAAATACAGCCCGTTCCGGGGCTGTGCGAGAGGGTTCCCTTCATAATCAATTAGCTCATAGGCCCCTTTTTCCAAAGATTTCTTGACAATATCAGGGCCTAGCCACATGGATTCAAGCTTTCCTAGTCCTAGCTTATTGTTTGCCTGATCATACAGCAGAACTAAGTCTCCCTCGTCAAAAGAACGTGGATGTATAGTCTGGTCAAAGCGAGATTTGACTCGCTTCTTCTGCGTTTCGATGGCCAAATTAGCTAGGAGTTGAGTCTCATCTAAACGTTCCAGATAAAGGAGACGTTATTATAATGGGGTAGTGTTGGGAAGTAGCTCGACAGCTAATTTTAATGAAGGGATTTCACATTCAATTGGAAGGGTAGCCTCTAGTCCATAGACTAGTTGAAATGGAGTGAAACCAGTGGCATCCTTCACGGAAGTTCGGTAAGCCCACAAAGCAGGGAACAACATCAAATTCCAGTTAGACTTGTGCATGCCAACGGTACCCTGAAGCATTGTAACCAAAACCTTATTGATTGCTTCAACTTGGCCATTGGACTGAGGGTAGTACGGAGTAGAACTATCGTGCTTTATGCCTAGCTGGGTTGTCAGTTCTGTCATCATATGATTCCGTAAATGCTTTTCGTGATCAGTGATGATGGCTTGAGAGACGTCAAATCGCAAAATAACGTGGTTAAATAAAAATTGCGCTGCTGTGTGACCGTCTTCATTCATTGTAGGCATCGCCTCGGCCCATTTAGTAAAATAATCGACGGCAACGATGATGAACCCATGGCCCCCGACCGAGCGAGGGTTACAAGTGACATAATCAATGCCCCATTTGGAAAAAGGGACGACGGTAACAACAGGGTGCAAAGGAGCGGGGGGTGCTCGCATCTTCCGCTGGAATATTTGGCACTCGTGACAAGAACGGACCGCAAGAATGCAATCCTTGAAGATAGAGGGACAAAAGTAGCCAGCACGGAGGATCTTTTGGGTAGTTGCGTAACCGGACATGTGACCACCACAAGCACCTGAGTGGCAGTCATTCAAGACTCTCTCAGCTTCCTTGTGAGTAAGACAATGGCAGAAAACAGAGTCGACGCCGAGGCTATATAAGGTATCCCCAATGATACGATATGGTTGAGATTGATTACGAATCCTTCGCCGAGTGTCTTTGGAAGTGCCCGGGCGAAAGGAGGACGTTTGCAAATATACGAGAATGTCACCGTACCAGGGGTCGAGGGTGCTGATGAGAAACAAGGTCTCATCCGGAATGTGATCTTCGGTATGAGATGGCGAAGAAGAAGATGGCAAAGAGCAAATTAACTCAGCAAAAACCAGCGATTTCTTGGACTTGGCGGTAGCGAACTCCAAGTCAAACTCTTGGAGGATGACAATACACTTTGGGTACTTCCCCCCCAGCAATTGGCATGACAAGATATACGTCATGGGGTTGCAATCGGAAATCACTGTAGTAGTGCACAGCAGAATATAATGACGGAAACGTTGGACAACGCAAACGGCGGCTAACGCCAACTTCTCGACATGTGCATATTGATTTTCCGTATCTAAGAGGTTTCTATTGAGATAATAAATAACATACTCAGTGTCATCGTCGTCGGTTTGAACAAGAACCATGCCGATAGTGGTGTCGGTGGCCGCTAAATACAGGGTGTAGTCACGATGATAGTTTGGAGGGCGAAGCAATGGAGCAGAAACAAGGAGACCCTGGAGTCGCTCAAAAGATTCTTGAGCCATGGTATCCCAATGAAAAGGGACATCCTCTTTAAGTAATCGTGTAAAACCTTTAGCCACCTCGCCATATTTGGGAACGAAACGACGTAAAAAATTTGCCTTTCCTTGCAAGCTTTGCAATTGTTGTAAGGTAGCAGGGATAGGGAGATTCACTATGGATTCGACTTTGAGGGGATCCAGTCGGATACCCTCGTGGGAGACGACAAATCCTAGAAGTCAACCCGATTCTACGCAGAAGACACACTTGTGAGTATTAAGCTTGATTTGGTAGTGTCGATAGCGAAGAAATATCTCGCAAAGGTGAGTAGGGTGGTCCTGACGCTTGGCTGAATGAGCTGGAAGATCATCCAGGTATGGCTGTACAATGTGTTGTATGTCATGAAAAGCGTAGGACATTGCATGTTGGAAGGTAGCGCCGACATTTTTGAGACCGAAAGGGAGATTCTTATAGGCAAAAGTAACCCATGGATAGATGAAAGCAGTCTTGTGTTGATTAGCGGGAGCAATATTGATCTGGTTGTAACCAGAGAAACTGTCCATAAAAGAATACATCTCGCTTCCCGCACACTCATCAATAATCTGATCAATGAATGGTGTGGGGAAATTATCTTTAGGACAGGCCCGATTAATATCACGATAATCAACACAAACGTGGATAGTTCCCTATTTTTTAGTGACAGGTACAATATTAGAAACCCAATCTGTGAGTGGGATAGGATAAATAAATCCGGCTTTAAGAAGATTTTCTACTTCGGCCTTGATCGCTGCAGCCTTTCGGGGGTGGACTGGACGTAAACATTGAAGAACAGGCTTAGCACCTGGGTACGTGATAATTTCATGCACCACTATGCTAGGATCAATTCCGGGCATTTCTTCATAGGACCAAGCAAAAACATCACGAAATTCGCGAAAAAGGTTCGAATAAAGTTGAATCTCCTCCGGAGTACAAGTGACTCCAAGATGAATGTGTTCGACGATCCCTGGTTTGATAGAGATGTCGATGGGTTGGGTTTGTGTAATGTTTTCCATATTACCTTTAGAAGAGGTCTGATAAACTTGAACAGGTGACTGAAGGAATCGAAATGGGAAACAAGGCGCAAACCGTTGAATAGGAGTTAGCACATCCTGAGGGACAGAGAGCAATGAGGAACGATGCTCGGTATAGTGCCAAGGAGGTTCCTTGAGAGAAATGGTCTCTAAAATAGCTTCGTCGGAAGAAAATATTTCTTTTAAAGGATCCGAAGAAGTTTGATCTACAAGCCCTAAGGATGGAGAGAACGTGTGGAAAATCTTTCTCGAAAGAGCAAGTTCAGAAGAAGGGGCCAATGCAACTACGATTTCGACATAGTTGAGTTCGGCAGGACTCAACGGCATCTGGTCGCCCCAATAATCTACTTGGTCAATAGGAGGAACGATCCATGGATCCAGACAAGTAGAAATCATATTGATAGAAGCCACATTCGGAGGCGGGGCTGGAAAAACACCCATAAGGGCGAGATCTTTAAAAAGCCCGTGACCTAAAATCTCAACTGATTTGGAGGTATGCTCCACAAAGGGGATAGTTCCTTCCAAAGAGGAAGCGAATAATGACAGCTGGTTGACCGTAATAATATTCCCTTGATGAGGGAAACAAATGATACGAAAGTAAGATGAAGCAACAGCTAGCATTGCATAAATCCAACTGCGTCCGAGAAGGAGGTTGTAGGTTAGAGTAGCATCAACGACTTCAACTTCCATCTCGACCATTTTCCCTTCCAAAGAGATGGGTAAATGTGGGAGGATACCATAAGGACGGGATGCTCTTCCATCAAAATCTTCCAAGGTTGTGGGAGACTGACTCAACGTTGGTGAACCAATAGCTTTCCAACAGGCAACAGACATGATGCAAGTTGAAGCACCTTCATCGATGACTGTACGATGGATAGTTTTCTTATCAATAACGACCTGTATGAGGAAGGAAATTTGGGGAGGCAGTCTCTGTGTATGGCGGTCTAAGTCAAACGTAATTAAGTCTGAGTCAGCCGGGTCTATGCCGCCGATAGCGGATAGAAAGGACTTCCTCTAAGAGGGGCAGCTCTGGAGAACTTCTAAAGCAGACATAGCCGATGTAGTCTGGGCTAAATCCTCAACGATATTATAGTGCTGAGAGGCACGGGCATTTGGGTTGTAAGAATATTTCCGTAGTACTCCTTTTGGAGGGGGTCGAAGAGGCGTTTCAGTACTACGTTTCTCGATGTGGAGAGGGCTTGAACTGAACGGAGGAGCACTAGGGGGGACCTCAGGCTCTTTCCCGGCAGATGGATAATCTTTTGTTCGAGTACTGATATTAACAGGTATCGTTCCCGCCATGAACACTTGGGAACCGAAGGAAGAGGGAGGTTGAGAGGGGTCAGCGACCATTTGAGTTTGCTATGAAGGAAAGGGTTCTTTAAGCACCGCAGGGACCCCAGGAGCGCCTTTCAACAAACGACTAACTTCAGACCGCCGGGGGCAGTCTTTGGTATAGTGATCCTCATCACAGATAAGAAAAGGATAATTGGGTTTGCGTTTGGCACTCTCCTCAGATTGAGGTTTAGGTTGTTCCTGTTTAGGTTGTTCTGACTTGTTTTTCCCTTTCTCTTTCTTTTTGGCTTTCGAGGTTTTGTCGGTCTTGGTTGACTGAATGGCATTAACCTCGGAAGTAGTTTTAGAGGTAGATATAACCTAAGAAGTGTTGTCACTTGGAGCATTTGATTTCTGCTTCCCAGGATTCACGGAATTTTTCTTAGAGGATGAACTAACACACCCAATAATTCTGTCAACAGTAGGTGTTGGTGGGGCTTTGGATGTTCCTGGTCTAGGGGCATCAGGCAAATAATCATACAATGTACCTGACTGAGAATAAACTAAGTTGAGGTATTGAGCACGCGCGATAGCTTGCTCTTCAGTAACACATGCTCCCATAGCAATGTCTCGAGCTATTGGAGGTACGAATGAAGTCGTGAAACAATCCTCTTGAAGCTGGTCGAAAATCCAAAATTTAATCATACGTCTACGCCGTCTCCATTCATGGATGTGATCAGAGATGTGCGTAGAGCTTGTTTGTCTTAAGGATGTAAGGAGGTGCGTGCCCATTTCATAACGAATGGGCAACTGAAAATGAGTAAGGAATGTCATAGCCAACGAATTGAAATCCTGAAAAGATCCGCAATTAAGCTCAATATACCACTTAGCGGCAGAGCCAGTGAGAGTCCTTTGAAAAAGGTGAGGCCGAATCGAATCATCAAGCCATGAATTGGATGAACACCATAGATGATAGGTCATGACATGAGCTTGTGGATCTTCATTAGCTTTACCATCGAATTTTGGACAGTCACCAGGAATTTTGGTGGGAACCGGAGGCCAGTAAGGATTATGAAGAATGGGATCATTAGTCAGTTTGGACACATCCGGTAATTCTAAAGTCGCTAAGAATGGTAACTGAGGATTAAAAGACATCTGGGGCTGCTGGTGGGATGAAGCACCTGGGTTCCAACCAGGTGGTGGTTGCCCCCATGGGCCTTGCCCTGACGGATTTGCCCCCATGGTGTGTTGGTTGTAGAGATTTGTGTTTTGCCCCCCAGTGTATGGATTACCAAACGATGCTGCAGAAGTAGCATATGGTTCTTGATAATTTTGGTAAGGAGTAAAAAAAGGTTTCCCTTGAGGTTGTTTATAACCGTAGTGTGGTGGGACCCCAAATTGAGTTTGAGACCCAGGCTGAGTTTGATAAAATGTTTGAGATTGAGCTCCAGCCTGCATTTGAGAACCAGAAGGATTTTGGGATCCTACTTGGGTCCAAGTGCCGGGTTGAGCAGCGCCAGTAGATGGATAACCTTGGGTTATCTAAGCAGAAGGATAACCTTGCTAGTATTGAGGTTGAGCTACCTGCTGATACTGAGGTTGAGCTACCTGCTGATACTGAGGTTGACCTACCTGCTGATACTGAGGTTGCTGTTGTGCAGCAGAGGGTTGCCCTATCATACCAGATGGCTGTGTTTTAGGGTGACCAATTTGTCCAGAAGATTGATTATACTGGACAGTTGGTTGACCAATTGTTTGGGCAGCTTGGCCGGAAACTTGGGTATACTAGATGTTAGGTTGATTTGGGTTAACAAACGATTGACCAGTTTGTCCAATATGAGAACCTTGCTGGATACCAGGCTGAGCTTGCTGAGTGGAAGGTTGGCTTGGATTACCAGTAGGTTGTGTATGAGGAGTGAAAAAGGGACCACTAGAAGCAAAAGGATTTCCTTGGAAGGATTGTCCTTCTAGGTTTTGCTGATGTGGTTGTTCGGGTTGCGCATACGACACTTGACCACCGTGATAAGAAGTGGAAACCCAATCTATGGACAGCGGAACTAAAATCTCTCCAACTGACAGCTGACCTGTCCTAGTCCTAGGAGGTGGTAGATACTGATCATATTTCCCTCCAAATAGGGAATTCGATGTAGGATCAAAGCCTGCAAATAAAGAGGACAAAGATCAGCTAAAAATAGGGGTCGAAGAAGCCACAAATATTGTTGGAGGGGTTGTCACCGAGGTAACAACTTTACTGCGAGGTGGTGGAGTCGAAGGCTCCGTATTTGAGAAGATGGGTGGAGACCAAATAGAAGTAGGAAAAGGAGATGATATAAAATCACGGAATTCTCTATAACCAAGAGGCAGTCCCCCGGTAGTAGCAGTTCTACTAACATGTGTAGATTCCATTGTGCTAGGAATCTCGTCCCCGGGCACGCCGGATTCATCAGTCGTAGTAGGGGATGGGTTTTCCATATCAGAAGGAAATGGTTTCCGAGGAGAAGTGTATTCCCAAAAAGGGATACCATTTTGAGAAGGTTCCCAAATAGGGTTCGTATAAAATTGGTAATCCTCGTCACCTGGAGCACGAGAGTTAAGCGGTTGTATACTTGGAACAATAGGGAGAATTTGACTCACAACCGGGCTCTCGGAAGATGAAATTGGTAATTCCGCCAGGATGAAACTTCACAAAATCCTAGGGAATCTAACGAAACCAGTCCCTACTCAGACTAACACAACAAAATTTAACCGGGTTATATGTGATCGTGGCCAAATAGATTTTAAGACACTGAACTTGACCTTTTCATTTTTAAAGAGTCGAGAAAAGGACGAAAAGATGACTCTAGTCTC
>APFE031238477.1:108172-186131 GCA_000404065.3 Pinus taeda
AGGGAGGAAGATACATTGTACAGGACACTATTGTGGACTTGGCATTATCCTGAAAAGCACACTCAGCATAGTTGTCATGGATAAAAAATGACTTTCGACCTCTATCTTGAGGATTTTTCCTTCATAGAACTTCATGACAAGAGAGGAAAAAACATATGAGTGCGCATTGGCTAAAAATCATTGCCAAATTTAGGTGGCGCTGGTGTTGCTCTAGGACAGAGCGCCAATGGGCGTGCCCCCTTTTGAGGATCTAAGTCAATGGCGCGGGTAAGACACTGTGTACCTGTGCCAATGGAAAAAGGGCACTTTTTGGGGATAATTTGCAAAAGGTGTCTTCATGGATCATGAAGAACATACTCAGGGGAACATAATGCAAGTGTTTTTAGGTTATGTCACTGGTCACAGGTCCATGAATGTGTCCTCCAATGTACGAAAACAAGGGTAACAGGGACGGTGACCAACGGTGACAAATTACTGTGTAACAAGGAGATAGAACGACCAAGGGTTGGGGAGTTTGTCGAATCATTACAAAATGGAGGTGGAAAGCCAAACATTAGCTATAGGTGCAGCGTTACAAACATGACAAATGGCTTTGGGTGACCGTTCGCCTTCCTTTTCCACTTGGATAGGAGCCAATATGGAGTGAAAATACTTTAAAATTTTCCTTATGTGCCGAAAAAAGGAAGTGTAGATGAGTGGGCCCACTTGGAGAAGTCGTGAATTGAAATTTCGCAAAACGGAGGTGAAATTGGCCTTTTTCCCTATATGCGTCGCCACTTTCTATATGTGCCATGCCACTTTGGAGCCTGTTTTGAGGCACTTGTAGGAGTCCAAAATGTGCCCAAGTGTGTTTGTTGGAAAGCCTATCCTGCCTACTTTCCAACCCAAGTGGAAGTTATGAATTTGGTGCTCATTTTCCCCTCCAAATCTTGCAAGACTACTTCCTCTGTGTCAAAATAGGGGTAGAGAGGCCATGTTTTGGGTGTTTTTGACCTCCTGGAGACTCAAATCATGCCGAAATTTCTTTTCCAAGCACCAGTAGTCATGATTTTGCATGCTGAATCCAAAAATGCAAGCCACTTATCATTTGGAGCTCCCAATCCTAAGCGTCGCACCAGTGGCGCGGCGCACAGGGAGAAAAAACCTGTGTTTTGACCAAAAAATTACCATGTGACCAAAATTGCCCCAAATTTCTTGAAATTTGGGCTGGAGGTTCTCTAAGAGGCACTATGTTGGGCCACAGAAGCTTCAACCAAGATTCGAAGTTGATCTTGCTCTTTTGCCTCTTTTGCCTCTTTTGTTGCTTTGTTCAATTTTGCCTTCAAGCTCCTTATCTGGGCCTTTGCACTCATGTTCCATGCCCTGTAATGATAAACAATCCTCCTCATTATGGTTTTTTCTCTGTCGGCCTTCTCCAGTAGTCTCTCTAGATGGATGTTGGTCTGCTCTAGCCAGGACTCACGGTCATTGTTGATCTCTTGCTCCAAGGTAGTGAGCTCGATCCTCCTTTGTTGGGCAACTTGTCGATTCTCACAGATGGATTGCAACTCCATGATCTAATGCTGGTCCTCAAGCTGTTTGTTCCTCTACTTCAAATACTTGATGATCCATTTGGCCCTCTCCACATTGAGTGACAAGTCTTGGATCTCCGTGTTCTGCTCTTGAATAGTCATCGTAAGTCGGGCACTCTCCACATCTGCATCATCATCCTGAATGAGGATGAAATCAGCTTCCTGTTCACCTGATGGCCCCTCATCATGCATGGGAATCTTTCCCTTGTCCTGTACCTGTGTAGTCGATGCTGGAAGCGAGGCCCCTTCCACCCCGGGTGGAGATAACACTCGCTTTGCTGCTGCGAACAAGTGCCTACTGCCTCTTTGATATGTCACAAATACTGGCATAGTCATGGTCTCATGGTGCTCATACAGATGAGAAGGACCACCTATCTCATGCTCTGGCTCTGATAGTACCTATGAAGTGTTGAAGAAGTCACGGGAGATGAAGTCATCCCAAGAAATTCACTGCAATCCCAACTGATGATCCACCAAAATCCGGATAAGAGCAAAGTGATAAACACTATTAAGCTGCTGCTGAGGGGTCTTATGCTGCATGAAGTGTTCATCCTCTCTATGTTCCTGCAAATGAAAAATGGGAGGTTTATCATCCTCAACCTGGTAAAGTGCATGAGCAACCTGATGTGATAGGCATATAGTTGAGAGAACCTCCCCTCACAGCTGAAGTACTTCATGATCAATTTCATGAGTGGAGCATACTCATCTTTCAAATATCCAAATGGGAAGACTCTTGTGAGATGACTCAAGAATCTGGCCTTAATGTAAGGCTCATAGTGTTGCCTATCCACCTTCTTCTTCTTATGCCACTGTTCTCCAACATTTGGTATGCCTGTTTCCACTGAGATAGTTTTGGGTGTCAATGTGAAGGTGACCCCGGCGAGGATAGACTGGCCTCCATGTAGGTGAAGCACCAAAAGACGGGCCAACTCATGATGAACTCTAACATTCGCCACCCTTTGAAAAAATTCAAAACATGCTAGGTGCTGGAAACATGACATGGCAAGAGGGCATGCTTGTAATCCAGTGAGGGTAGTGGGCTCATCCCTAACATGTTTGCCACTCTTGTGATGTCTCCTGGGAGCCTATTCTTCCGAGGATGAGTCACTTTGTGTCTCCATATCATACTCTGATGAATGTTGTGACGCCATGATTGTTGTGTGTACTGTACTTAGGCTGTCCTTTGATGATGGTGTGAAGCTGGTTGCTTTTGTGATATCTGTCACCAAGGGGGACAATGAAAAAGGGAGTATTAGGAAGGGAGTAATATCATGGGAATAGGGGTTATGGGGAGAAGTTCGTTTAGGGATATGTAGGGGGTTTGGGTATTTGATAGGGTAGGGTTTTCGGGTTTTGTGTTGAAAAATAAGAGGAGGGGAAAGGGAATAGGGTTTGGTAGTATTTTAGGGTAGGGATAATAGGAAAAATGAGAAAGGGAGGATAGGAAAAATGGTAGGGTGAGGGAAAAATGGTGGGTGAAAATGGAACCTTGGCCTCAATACCACAATTATGCAACCCTAGCAACAATGGCCTTTGGTGTTTTCTTGTGGTTGACTTTATGAATTTTGTTGCATTCAAACATAGCCATAAACCACCATATCATTTAAAAACTTTGATGAACAAGTCATGTCATAGAGCCTACCTGTCAATTTGAAGGGATTCACAAGAAAATTGAGGAAATTTGGCGTAGTTTTGGCCCTTTGTGGGTGTGCGCCGCACGCCAAACCCAGTGCGCCGTGCCCTGGGTGTGTGCCATGCCAGTTAAAAAAATGCACTGAGGGGTGGCTCTGTGTGCGCCGTGCTCCTGTGTATATGCGTCACGCCCTAAAAAATGCCTCCACCATTGCTCCAAACATGCACGATGCACACTCAAACACTTTGCAATGTTTCCCTATGAACTTGATTTGCACAATAGCTTTGATTTTGGTGAAAACTTGTATATAAAGACTTGGAAGTCATGGGTTAAATTTTTTCTTCTTCAAAAACCCATTTTTCTAATGTTATGTTTTGACACTTTTTCACTCACTTAAAGCAACACTGATTTTCACTTTCCCTTTGAAATTTTAGCTCAAATGATGAAATTTTCAGCACTCTTTGCAGGGATTGCATGACAGGAAATTTGGCCACGGAAACCATGACTGCATCTGAAGAAATCAACTGATGAATTTTTTGAAAATTTTATCACAAATGACAGTGTTTGAATTTTCTTCAAAACAGAGTTTTGAAGAAGAGCCGAAGTCTATCCACATGACGATGAAACTCTGAATCATAACTTTGTAAGGGCCTCACTCTAGCTTTCATGGCTTTGTTTGAAGACCAAATTGATTAATCCCTAGACCTAATGATCGAAAATGACTTTTGTCCATTAAAGGATCAGACCTTGACTGTCATGGACTTTGGTGATCA
Organism: Pinus taeda; assembly: GCA_000404065.3. Lineage (NCBI taxonomy): Eukaryota > Viridiplantae > Streptophyta > Pinopsida > Pinales > Pinaceae > Pinus > Pinus taeda. The sequence goes on from APFE031238477.1 coordinate 112,150, forward strand.
TTGACAAGAGACCTGAGCCAGTAGGAGCCAGACATGAGGGAAGTGACTAGCATGACCTTTTCCATTAGATTATGGCATGCCCCTAGCGGAATGCAGCTGGGTGAATGGAGCGGGACACCTAAAAATGAAATACATAAAGAGTTTTGATCTCTGACGGAGGACTGACCAGACCGACTCTAACAACACTAACAGGTAATCAACAAGTAAAACTGGTGATCTCTGCCCGAAATTAAGGATATTTATATTTTTTTAAGTGTTTTAAGACATATACGCGGGTTGGGTATACACCGACCCGCATATACATGCATTTAGCTCAGGGAAATTTTGCGTATAGGGAATAAAACACTATTTTAAAATTTTGGACCAGGTCTGGAAGGAGGGGTTGCCCTAGGCCATGAGTGCAGCATCACAAACCACAATAGTGAGATTTGGAGCTATAACAAATGCCCCCAATATATGAGGTCAGAAGGGGTACATGACGGCCGAAATGTATTATGCAAGTTCATGGAAAGGAAATCTGTTGAAAACTGAGAAGGACTACACCAAAATTTAGCCTGCCAAGCCACAAAAGAAGATCAGAAAGAAACATTGTCTGAGGCAGGCATACCCATGCTCAGAGAAAGTATAGCATGTCCGCATATCAAGTACAAGCGGATCCACTAAGTATACAAGTATAAATGACTGGAAAATACATAATGGATCATTTGATCATGATCAAGCGAGTACATGTCTGAATGTCGCATATAAGAATGTCAATGATGTTGAAGGATGAAGCGGATCACTGATATCAAAGACTGATCCCAAAAAGTACCAAATGAACATGATCGAATAAGATGGTACTGCACTGCAAACTCAGGTGCCAACATATAAAATGTCGCCATGAATGACTGTAGCATATAAGGTGAAGTGGTATCGACTAGCAGCAACATGAGCAACTGTCAAGTGAACCAATGAATGCTGATACAACCTGAGGTCTTCACCGACCACCGTGGTACATTTCTACAGCATGGGAATAAATGATCTGAAGTCGACCATGTGATAAATTGTTTTATTATTGGTCATTGATGTATACCGTTAACAAACGAGAGACTACTCACTGATAATGATAATGAGCGTCAAGGTACCCAGTATAATCCAACAAGTGTGAATAGATGAGCTGGAGTCGAACACCTGTAAGAATCTATCGATCAGGAGACAATGATGGTTTCCCACTATCGATAGCGAAGGATCTGCCACTAATGACTGCAAACCCCAAGGTACTGCAAAATGGACTCTAGATCTTTGCCCTAGAGATATGAGTCGAAGTCGATAGGGAAAGATCCGCTAGAAGGAAGGCATTAAGGCATCCTTCATCAATCTAGCGCGAGTGTAACCCGTAGGACAATACTGTGGCAGGAATTAGATCAAAAAAGATGTAGTAACCCAATCGAAGTACGTTTCCGGTATACACAAGATGTGGCTAGCGCACGGCAGAAACCGTCTGAACCAACCAATAATGAAAGCCGACACAGAGGCGAGGTATCCACTAATAGGGTCAAATGGAAACCAAGATACTGCACGAATCCCAATGTGTGATAATGTAAGCTGATGTCAAACACAAGGGAAACCACATAGTCAAAGGCCCATAATACTGATCGATGCTGAGCACAAGGTGACATGAAAATAGGGCCAGTGTGCAGCTCTAGGCCTATCCTCAGAGCAAGATGTCGTCGTCGATAAGGACAAGACCCACCAGCAAGAATTCCATGGAGACCTTCTCAAACTAGCACGAGTAAAGGACCAATATAACTGATGTGATGATAAACATAGTACTGACAATCAGGGATGGCCGACTGAAAAAATGAGTCAAGAGACACCGCAGAGAGGCTGTCTCAGGCTAACTTCCCTTGAACAAAAGCATGAATCAATGTGACTATGTGGTAGCATATGATGACTCTGTATAAACTCATTGTGCAAGAGGCACAAACAAACCCTCCATATGATTGGAAGAGATAACCAATCGGGGGAGAACTGACTCAATAACAAGGTTAAGGCATACCTAAGTCAAACTAAATCCCACCCAAATAGAGGATACTTTGCTTTGAGTGCTTTGTTCAAGGGCGACATGACTGACTCTAGCTGCCAATAATAAATGGAAATACTATCTCGTTCTTGCTCTTTTTGGAATATATAATTTTTTTGGTCTTTTTCTTTTAAGATGGAAAAAGAATAAAAGAATGCTATGGTACAGTGGAAAGAACGACTATCAGCGAAGCAAATGATCTAGTTCCTAGGATTGGAACATTCCTATGCTCAATTCAAGGAGGTGAAAACTGGTCAAAGACACTTAAAGGTATGTTCCTTCCACGGGTCAAGGTGTGTCAAGTTGCAGAAGCCAAAGGTATGCAAGTTTGATTTTGCAATCGTCATGGTCAAAATTTGGCTTAAACATGAGTTCAAGTGAAGTCGGCTTAAGGGGAAAAGGTGCAAATAGTCTGTTAGCTTCCTATACCAATAGGTTTCATCTTTCGTGATTGACTGGAGAAGTGCCAAATATGTTAATCCTTTCCATGCTGCAAAGGTTCCATATTTTGTATAATTTTACTATGTACAGGTGGTTGAATCTTGCCACAGTTGATGAATAGCCAAACAATCTAATCCTGGCTAGATCATGTTTTAATTTACTTGTCTTAGAATAGAGAATAAAGGTCTGTACAAATAGCTCAAGCTTGGCAGACAAGTAGTTAGATAGAGAAGCAAAGGGTTTCAACAGCTTAATCTGAGCCTTGGAAGAGATAAGGGTAGGCTTAGATAGGAAGGCAGCTAAAAGAAAAGAAAAGAATCAGGGTTTGCTAGTTCAAATGCACCCAATGAAAATGAAGAAAAAATGTTAGGTGTAATAGGCTCGGTAGGCAGTTTTGATGTTGTGGAAGTAGGCTTATGGGCAATTTGGTCCTGTTGCAACAGGTTTCATCTCATAAATATCATAAGGTGCTACGGCAACGTGGTTACAAAATAAATGGAGCCTGACTAATTCCCTCCTCATTTTTCCAAAAAACACTTACTAACATCCCCCTAAGGACAATGAGATTTGCTCACTGCCCTTAGTCCACTTCATTTCATGGAAAAGCCTAAGTGAGACTGTGTTTTCACCTAGGCAAAACAAGCCACATTTCTTGTGTAAAATGTTTTTATTTCATTTTTCCAAGTTTCCTAAACGTCATAACTTGGTATCCTTTCATTCCCCCCATGCCTAAGCTTTCACTCTATAAACTTAGCCTAATCCAGACATATCCACTCCACATAGTCATATTAACCTACTAATACTATTATATAGCTCCTATGTGAATATTTCCCCTCGCTTACTATGTAAAAATACACAAAATCCCGAAATATCTAATACTCCGACCTATGGCTAACTATAAGTTATATTTTAATTTTTTGTCGAGAGTTATTGGTCGATCCGGGGCCAATAACAACCCTCCACGCACCCTGTTGGGACTTGTTTAACTTCTGGCTAAATCAATAGCAGAACCCGCATATTATACCCCCAAACCCCATTTAACCAAATTTTACCATACACCCCTCAAAACGTTACAAAATGAAAAATATTCTAGCGGCCACCCCAGAGATAAGACGCCACCACCTCCATCACCCGCTGACTGTCCGATCATCGTTGATAGATCCAATGGCTGTCGGCGATATCGGAAGCCCTTAAGTGCCGAACGACAGCGTCCGGGGGATGGGCTGTATTTCCGTCGTACTGAGGACGCATGTCAGGCACCCGACGTGTTCGGAGCCCCCTCCTCCAATACCACTTCCCTCCAAAGGCGGTGCGGGGAATACCGGTTACGACCCCACTGCCTCCACGCTGACGTCATGCCTACGTCATCTGCTGAATTCACCCGACACCTCACCCTCCACGTCACCTGCCACATCACCTAACACATCATCTTCCGTACCCTGCTACACGACAAAATTACATCATGCTAATGTCATTAGACAAAAGCACACCAAAACCCGCCAACCTAAAAAAATTGGGTAAAAAGAGGTGAAAAATTTATTTTCACTCATTTCTTTCTGTTTCCTCTACGCGTCCTATGCATGTTGATTTACGTCTGAAACAACAATTCAACCATACAATCTGCCACCCAGTAGTTTTTACTCCACAGCTTAGCCCCTCAGCTCGTCTTGTCGCCTGCAAATTGACCATTCCACCGTTAAAACAAGTATTTACACCAATTTACTCCCGACCCTGTTTTTCGTTGGATTTCGCTGTAAAATTGCCCACAGAACCCAAAATTTGAAGAAAAAACACTGCGTTACCCACCATAACCTCTGTCTTGCCAAAACTCACCATAAATCCGCACATTGAGCTAAAATTCAGCTTGTTCGGCCTTGCAAATTCTCTGAGAAACCCCAAAAACTTCCTTTTGCCGACAATTGTCGCCCATTTTGCTAAAGAAGCCCACAAGTTCTGTCTCTCCATCTAAATTATGTCCACGGAGCTAAATACAAACCAACTAAGCAATTTCATGGTGAAATTTCCAGAGAAAATCCACAGAGCTACTCTTTTGCCTATTTTTCTTACACAGAGCCAAAAATTCCAATTTTAAAAAGCAACAGAATTGAGCTATGGAAGGTCCAGTAGCCATGAATATCACTCCTCTTAATGCACCCCATAAGGAATTGGAACATCTGCACTTAGCTGATAAAGACTATGTAATCCAAGATTTAGTAGGCTACCAAAACCATCTACAAGCATTCTGTGAGCTCAGAAACAATTACCTAAGCCAAAATCATGTTTATGGCATATGGGAATCAAATCTACCCATATACTACCTCCCCTCTGTCAATATTTTCCCTGAGATAATTCACCTCTGCTGTGAGACCTATGAGCCAACTCAAAGGGCAGTGAAAACTCCATCTGGAACTACCCTCTTCCATATAACTCCTGACTCCATAAATCAAATGCTAAACTTCAAACCAACTCAGCTCCAGTTTCCTTTTACTATGAAATTCTTGCTTGATGAAGGTCCCAAACTCTCTAGCTCAGAGATAAACCGAATTGCCCAAGTGTTTATGAGAGCAGATCACCAGCCTAAGGAGCCACCTCCTTTTCACTATGCATCTTTTAATGAAATGAGTAGATTACTTATTGATATAATATCTTTTGTTTTGGGGTTCAAGACAAGTGAACATATTGATGAAACTATATTGGTTATAATGTGTATATTTACCCCAGGGCAGCCCCCTACTATCAATTAGAATTATGCCAAATTCATTGCCAATAAGATATATGACCAATTGTTGAATCTAGATAGGGAGGGTGTCTTTAAGTATTCATCCTATATCTATTATCTGTTCTTATTTTATCAGCCAGATAGTTTCCAATTTCCCATTAGGAAATTGGATTCTAAAGGGGAAAAGAGGTCTATGGTTTTTTGGACCTCAATCTTTCATGAAGTCCACAACTCTCCCTACTCTTATTGTGAGTTTATTGATATGTTTGTATACCCAGTCTCTTCTCTCCTGATGAGAACTTCTCCTCTTAGACTGACATATGATATGCAAAAGATATTACAGCTCTCCAAAAACTATAAAATAGGTGACTAGTACTTTTACCAGAATCAAACTATTATCAGGATATATGGTTGTGAGCTATGCCCCTACAGGGTGCCAAGATATGTGCCAATGAGATTGTTTGCCTTGGAATATTTCAGGAAATTCTTCAATTTAGATTTGAATCACTTCCATAGCACAAAGAAAAAGGCTCAATTGAAACTGAGAGACTAGTTAGGCTCATATGTCATGAACAAAAAAGAGGGATGGAAGGATACTGATGAAATATTGGGTGAAATGCTTAGACTAAAGAGAAGCTTTTGGTGGGTACCCTATGACCCAAATGGATTTATCAATGCAAGAAGGATAAAATATAGGTTGGCACCCTATGAACATTGCCACAGTAAATCGGGGAAGGCTCATCAACTGCTACAACTTCACAACGAGTTTCCCAAGAAAGGACTACACCAACAGCAGGGACAACAAAGGGCAAGGAGATAGTAGTTACAGAGAAAGAAACAATGGAAGAACAGGAACTACCTCAAATGAACACAGTCAAGGGCAAGCCCCTTCACTACAGACAGAAGCACCAGAAGTACTAGCACTACAGACTCCTCTTTCTGAGGAAAGAAGTAAGAAAAGAGACAGAGAAGAGACCACACCTGCAAGTGGATCAACAGAACAACAAGAGGCCAAAAGAAAAAGGGTAGATCCTCTACCTAAAGAGGATATTGTTGATGAAATCACAGAAAACACAAGAGGAGGGAGGGCCATCCGCTAATAGACATCCACAAGCTCTCACAGCCAAGAAGTGGAGAGGTAGCATGGAAAGGAAGTCTCCTCCTCAAGGTCACAAACCAAGAAATGATATGATACCAAACAAACATTCATGGATATTAAGGCCCAAAATGAGTCATTGAGAATTCAGCTTTATAATCAATTTCTCAAAAAGACACCCTCCAAATAGAAAAGACTAATGGTAGCTTACGACATTAAGGAGGAGAAAATGATCTCAACTCATTTTAAGCCTAAGGTTCAGCAACCACAGTCTGCAGATGACTACATAAGGACCAATCTAGAGGTCCTTGCCAAATATATACACCCAATGGATCAGATAGAATTGCACAAACAAACTAGTGAAATGGTATATGCTACATTGGCAGACAAGGCAATGTTGGCCCACCAATTGAAAGAGTCACTAAGTAATACATCTACCATATTAGATTTGGAAAACATGTCTTCTTTAGCCAAAGACAACAGAATAAAGACTCTAGAAGAGATAATTATTGAGCTAGGACATGATCCCAAGGATGCCAAGGGCATCAAAGCCTTGATAAAGAAGAAGGAGGAAGATATTGCTGCACTTAAGAAGCAATTGAAGCTCCCTGTCACCATGCATCCACAAAGAACATAACTTGCACAAGAAAAAGTAGAAGAAGATGTAATGGATCTGTTGATGAGGATGAATCAAAGGCTAATTCAAACAGAGCAAGAGTTGGAGAAAGCATTGCAAGCCAAGCAGGGAGAGTTGACCTCCCAACCACCTGAAACAACTCCAACAATTATCATTTCTCCCCCCACAGACACAGCAACAATCCCTCCCACTGTGCCAACATCAACAACAGGTACAACAGCTACAGATGCTTCAGGAGCAGCAACAATGGAGCCAGAGACTAGCATGAAGATGGAAGAAATGATGAAAGCAGTAAAGGAGCTAGAAGCCCAAATGTTAGAGCTCAAAGAGGAAAAATAAAAACTATCCAAACTAGAGGTGAGCTATGAAAAGTCAAAAATAACAGTGGCAGAAAAAACGAGAGAGGTAAAGGCCCTAGAGAACAAGTTGAAATCATTGGAAAAGGATCTCACCTTGCATAAACCTCTAGTAGACATCAAAATGATTTTGTGACCAAGATTGGCCAATCTATTACTAACCAATGGTAATCAATTAAAACAATCCATGAACAAATAGAATTGATAGAAAGGGCCCATGTGGAAATCCAAAGGGCTAGGGAATCATTGGGAAACATTCCTGAGCAGGCCAATAGACTCATCCATTTTTTGAATACTCATACTAAAGAACAGCTAGCAGCTTTGGAGATCACGGACAGGACATGCACCATTTTGACAGTGAAAAAGGTGCTAACAATGAGGAATTTTGTACAGACTTTGGAAAGGAAGTGCCAAGAGATGCAGATGGAGATTAATGCCTTCAAAGAGAAGTTCACATTCTTGCAGCAGAAGGGTGTACCTATTTTACTAACCAGTAATCAAAGACTGTTATCACATCAACAATATGCTCACAGGGTAAACATGTATGTTACAAATCAGATCACAGCATCATCCATCACTTCAGAAGACACAGGACCTCCCTCTGGATAGAGTTTATATGAAAAATTGTAAAATTTGTTTTATATTGAACATGAAATAAATCATCTTTTTGAAGTCAAGCCCAACTTTTACAGGTATACTGAGGCTGATGAAACACTTGTAAAAAACCAAAGACATCAATTTCCAACAGACTAGTGGTGGGAGAGAATGCTGGAAATTTTACCAAGCTAATTTGGATTTTTCTGTTTATCTACACTTGGTCAAATAAAAAAAACATGTGGCAGATATAATAAATATAAAAACAATAGAGGAAGGAGCTCAAGCGAGGACTAGGACGCGTTAAAGTGAAATCAAGAGCAGGTGAAAGGATCAGGACAACAACGCAGGAATGCAAAGTAAAGACATAGCTACCAACCGACTTCCTGAATTGAAAAGTCGAAAATATCTTATCAGTTAAAGCAGCCAGCACAACCACAATTACTCCTACATTTATTTCTGCATTTATTCCCTTGTTAGATTAAGTGAAGGAATTTATTGCTTCATATCTTATCCACAAGATATTTTGTAACTCTCTTTTTGTATAAATACCTCCCCAAGGAATGTATTCGGGGTTGGTGATTTTCCTCTTTCGACCACGCTGTAGCTCTGATATTTTTAATACAAAGGTTGTTGAAGTGCACTGCTACTGGACCGTCTGAATGTGGATTTGATGTTCTGGGCTCTGCTACATAATTCTTGTGTCTTTCTATGGATCAATAACTAGTTCTAAATTGTGTTTTGTGTTTTCTATGTTTGCAAATTTCATATATGTTTCATAATCTTAGTAACAGGGAAAAAGAATATCCCAGAACTTGTTTAAATACAGTCTGTGTTTAGTTCCTATTGTTATTTATGTTTTCTTCATAATTAGGATAAACAAGAATTCTTAGATGCTTCTATTTCTACTGATTCTTTCACTTTGAAAATTGCCAAGGAATTCTTTACTACTCCTTGATAATATTCATGCACTTTCCCTATGCCATCATGATGAAGGATTCCTGACTGCCCCTCACCCACTAGCTTACATTCCATCAATTTCCATATTTAAATATTGTTCCAAAATTGATTATCTTGCTCTGTAGTATTGCCCTTTATCAGAGAAACACACTCAACAGTCCATCTTCATAGACTCCATTTTCCCAATGGAATAAATTTTTTCATATTTGCATCCTAGTTCTATTTAAAATCACCATCCAAACAAAACTTAAAACAAAACCCTGCACATCATAACTAGCATAAAATACTTCAAATAACAAAGTTAAATTATAAAGAGAGAGCCCTCTCTGGATGCAGTTTGGCTAGAAGTTGCATCTAAAAGATTGGTTAGTAGTTACCTCGGACGTATTCCCTTTTCTCACAAGTTTTGGGGAACAACCTGAGTGATAACATCATTGGCAACTCCACTGGTGACTGAATGAATGTTTGTTACTACTGTCTAATATCTAAAGCTACAGATGGAGCCTGAAGTTAGCCAGGCAGCCTTTGAAACTGTCTTTGCTATGCAATCACAAGAGTAAATAAAAGCTACTTCACTCTAACTCCAGTTTAGCTTTAGATTTTAAACAGATGTCTCAAAGATTTGTTTGGCCATCGCTGTTTCAAACCTACCTGAAGGAAAACCCAACTCCTCCTACATTTCAGAAGCTTCCTTCAAGGTATTGTCAAAACTTGTATCCTCCAAATATTCCCAGAAAATACCCAAAACATACTTTAGAAGCTGGCTCCAAAGAAGAAAACTCGTTACACTAGGTCAAACCCAGACCTGAATCCTCCAGCTATTTTTGACAATCCAAATTTGATTCCCAAGAGCCTTAGGAGACCTGAAAATTAAGAGAGTTCTGCTGATTGAAATCTTGAAACACCACAACAGAAACCTATTCAAACTCAACCTACTACAGTAAAATATCAAGCCTTTCTTCCTATTGTTGTAGCTTCTTCCAATTCACCTTTATCACTCCAAAATCTCTTTTCCACGACTCCAACCACAACACTTATCTCCGTTGTTATCCATGTGCTTCCAGTTGTCCCGCTTTTTCCTACTAATATGGAAAATCGATATGCTCCCCTATAGTTCCCTGCTAATCCGGGGGCTATGCCATAGAATTATCAGGGAGAATTGCCTATTTTGATGGTACTGGCACTCATACTGCTCAACAACATACCAAGAAGATGACAGACTATTTTGAAAACTATGAGATTGATGATGATGATGTCAGGATGAAAATTTTTGTCCATAGCTTAACCGATGATGTAAGGACCTGGTTTAGGTCACTCCCTGCAAATATGATAGCTAATCCATATGCCCTTTATCAGACTTTCTTGAACAGGCGGGAAAAGAAAAAGGACCCTTTACACATCTAAACAGAATATGAGAACTTGAAGAGAGGCCCGCAGGAAAGTGTCCAAGATTATTGTGCCAGATTCAACAATACCTACCTTGCTATTCCAATAAATCTTAGACCACCACCAGACTTAGCATTGATCAAATTCCCTCATGGATTTGACTCAGACATGGATTACCAACTCAGGGAGAGAGCTCCTCCTAGCCTTGAAGATATGCAGAGCATAGCTATGAGCGTTGAAGCCAATCTGATTTCTAAACGAAATCGAGCTAGATCTGAAAGAAGAACAACTTTCAAAGAAGAACCATCTGCCTTTGAACAAAAACTTGATGCAATAATTAAAGGCATGGACAGGCTGGGAGATAGAGTGAAAACTATTGAGAGGAAATCTTCATGGGAAGGCCAACCAAAAAACAATGCAAGAAATTGGAACTTTAGAAAAAATCAAAACCCCAATGTAGGAAAAGTTGGTCCAGACCAAAACATAAGGCCCCCCTTCCAAGAAAACTTTGCAGAAGCCTCCACATCTAGTGAACCAACAGAGGACCCCCACATTAACCTAATGGGTCTCAATAGTGGACAACCAATTTTCCTAACTCAAGAAGATCAAGAGGCTCATACTCTTAGTCAATTTCAAACGCAATCAGGGGAATCCTTTGATTTTAAGCAAGGGTATGATATAGCTGCGTATAAAGTCCACAAGTAGTATAACTTGAGAAGTAGGAGAATAGACATCCCTGATGATCCCAAGCAGAAGACAATTAAGCAACCTACCAAAACCAAACTCAACGACTCTCATATACCAATTATCCTTAAACCAACTTCCAATCCAAATAGTCCAACAGTTGAAGATGTTTCATACAAAGATAAATCAAAACAACACCCTACATCTGTTTCTCCACTCAGAGAAATTGTAGAGGAACCTTTGGAAGATGGTGCGCAAGTAACTCCAATTCATCATAACATTCCAGTAAAAGAGGCAGTTGTTGAAAACTTAGTTGAAAAACACAACCGTGCTGCCCAAAATGTCAAAATACAAACATAAAAACCCTTTAATATGGAGGCTGAATAAGTAAGTTAAAAGTATCAATCCCATTATCTGAATTGGCTAGGCATGAAGTTGTTAGAGAACAAATCAGCAAATCATTAAAAATTTCAGAAAAAAAAAAAAACAAAAAATCAGTGAATATCCTTGATGATCAACCAAAACTTATATTTGGCCCTAAAGAAAATGGTAAATCAGTAGATGGAGGGGTCCCTCCCTTCTATGTGAGTTTAAACATTCATGACAAGGTGCTTCATAATGCAATGTTTGATTCAGAAGCCTCCCAAAATCTGATGCCTAAATATGTTATGGAAATGTTGGACTTAGATATCACAAGGCCATACAAGGACTTATTTTCCTTTGATTCCAGCCAGGTCCAGCGTCTAGGCTTAATCAAGGATCTGTGTGTGTCATTAGTCCAATATCTAGCCAAGACAATTTTGATGGATGTGGTCGTAGCTAATATTCCACCCAAGTATGGAATGTTGTTATCTAGATCCTAGGGTGCCAAGCTACAAGGATCTTTGCAACTAGACATGTCTTATGCCACTATCTCAGTCTTCAGCTAGCCTAAGAGGCTATACCAAGAAACTTTGATGAAGTATGTGGTAAGTAGTCAAGAAAAACCCCAAAACTTTCCCATTTATTCTATGCATTCAGACATGGACTCTTTTATCTTGTACAACACCGAGATTCAAACCCCAACTGATGTTAAAATTGTGGCTTTAAGTCAGGATGAATTCCTAGACAAAGAATTCATAGTTCAAATTCAACAAGTCTTGGAAAACAATAAATTCACAGTCACACATGAGGAATCCCATGAGACTGAAAATCCAACTATGCCTGCTGAGCAAATTAAAAAAGCTCCTAATACCAATTCAAATCAAGAAAACCTATGGTATCTAGAGTTTGATGGATCTATTAATAAGCTAGGAGCAGGGGTAAGGGTTTGGATACACAATATGAAGGATGACCACGCTGAGGGACATGCATATGGATTGAATTTTAGATGCACTAACAACATGGCCGAATATGAAGCCCTCCTATTAGGGCTCAAAGTGATCAAAAGATTAGGTGCAGCTCGAATATCAATTTTCAGAGATTTTGACCTCATCATTCAACAAATAAAGGGTAACTTTGTTACAAATGACCTTAGGCTGACATCATGCAGAGCTGCTACAATGGAAATTCTCAACACCTTTCTTGAATCCCAATTGACCAAGATTCCAAGGAATCAAAATCTACTTGCTCATAGTCTAGCAACCTTTGCAAGCACTTGCAAATTTCCATTTAAGCCCAATCACCGATTCACTTCCGAAATCAAACATAGACCTATTGTACCAGATAATGACAAAAACTGGCAGGTGTTTGAAAATGACCCACAAATCAACAATTTCCTAACTTTGAAAGAGGAGTTCTCAAGCACAAAAATGGATACCAACATAAGAGATGAAAGAAATCAAATAAAAAAAATTGAAACACATATCTCTGCTAAAACAACAAATCAAATTCTACATCCCACTAAGTTTACCAAAATAGATTTACAGGAGCTTCATGAAAAAGAAGGTGAGGATGCAATTGCTTCAGAATGTGAAGTCATTGAGTTGAAGGATAATTTTCTACCTACAGGCCTCACTCCTTTAGAGGACATTTTTGACTTAAATGACATCTCTAGGAAACCTAAAATGCAGCCATTAAACATAGAAATTGAGGATTGTAATTTAGGGATTGCAGAAAATCCCAAAATGATAAAATTGTCCGAAGCTCTTCCTCTTGACCAAAAGCTCAAGTATATTGAACTATTAAAATAATATCAATATGTCTTTGCATGGAGTTATGAGGACCTAAAGTCTTATGACACTACAGTCATCCAACACACCATACCTGTCAAAGAAAACCAAAAACCTTTTAAACAGAAACTTAGGAGGGTCAACCCTATGCTGCTCCCTTTGATTGAGAAAGAAGTTAAGAGAATGTATGAAGCTTGAATTATAGCTCCAATCATATTCTCAGAATGGGTTTCAAATTCAGTACCCACTAGAAAGAAGACAAGGGAGATTAGGCTGTGTGTTGATTTGAGAAATTTGAACAAAGTCTCTTTAAAGGATAATTACCCTTTACCCAAAATGGATCACATTCTGCAAAGGGTAGTGGGTGCTTCAAGAATATCACTGTTAGATGGATTCTCAGGCTTCAATCAAATCCTAATGCACCCGGATGATCAAGATAAAACTGCTTTCACAACCCCTTGGGGGACATTCAAATATGTGAAAATGCCTTTTGGACTCAAGAATGCAGGAGCCACTTTTCAAAGAGCCATGGATATTGCTTTTGCTAAATAAATCCATGAATTTTTAGTCATATACCTAGATGACCTTACAACTTTTTCCAAATCAGATCAAGAACACCTAGATCATCTCAGGAAAGTATCCTTAATTTGCAGAAAATATGGTATATCACTAAATCCAAAGAAATCATTGTTTGGCCTAGAAGAAGGAAAATTATTGGGCCATATCATCTCTAAAGAAGGCATTAGAATTGATTCAGATAGAATACAAGCTATCCTGCCAGTCCCTCACCCTAGAAACATTAAAGAACTACAAGCCTTTTTGGGGAAGATAAATCTTCTTAGAAGATTCATACTAAATCTAGTCGAGCTGATAAGATTCCTGAACAACATGCTGAAAAAGGACTCCAAGGTTAAGTGGACAATAGATCTAAGCAAGCCTTTGAAGAAATCAAAAGAGCTTTAACTCAAGCACCAGTCCTCACAAGCCCAAATTTTGACAAGGACTTTACCATATTCTCATTTGCATCAGAACATACAATTGATGTTGTTTTGCTCCAAAAGGATGACCAAGGATGTGAAAAAACCGTAGCCTTCTTCAGAAAAGGCCTTAGAGATGCTCCACTCAAATATCAAATCATGGAGAAATAAGCATACGCACTTGTAAAGGCCATCAAGGACTTTAGAGTTTACATCTTGTACTCTCATGTGATTGCTTATGTGCCCAACACTGTTGTCAAAGACATCTTGAACCAAGAAGGAATTGAAGGCAAAAAGGGAAAATGGATAGCTACCATACTGGAATATGACATTGAAATTAAACCAACAAAACTGATAAAAGGAAAAGGACTAGCTAAACTCATGACTGAAACTAACTTTCAAGCCCTTGACATAAATCAACTGGATAATGAGCAGGAAATGGCGACTCCACAGATCAATCAAGCCTTTATACAGTCACCTTGGTATGCTGACATATCTTTTGTATTATTAAACCTGCAAGCTCCTCCAAGATTATCCAGAACTAAGAAAAAAATTTTGAAAATGAAAGCTTCCATGTTCTGCATTTTAGATCATGTTCTATTTCGGAAAAATCATGAAGGTATTTTATTCAATTGTCTAATCAAATAAGAAACTGACAAAGTACTTAAATAATTTCATGCAAGGGATTGTGGTGGACATTTATATTAGAAATCAACTGCTGATAAAATCCTAAGGACTAGATTTTATTGGCCCACCCTATTTGCTGATGTGAAAAAATATGTAACTTCTTGCCACAAATGCCAAATTTTTGAAAGCAAGAAAAATTTGCTACCTCTTCCCCTCAAGCCCATTTCGACTAAAAAACCATTTCAACAATTGGGTTTAGACTTCATTGGGGAAATCCACCCTTCATGCTCTGGCCAACAGAAATGTATTTTGACTGCTACAGACTATTTTACCAAGTGGATAGAGGCCATCCCTTGTAGGAAAGCCAATGACTCATTAATCATGCAATTCCTTGGGACCAACATCTTGTCTAGGTTTGGCTTCCCGGAGAAAATTATTACAGACAATGTTGCTGCCTTTAAGTTTAAGACAATGATTAATTTCTATCATAAATACCACATTACCTTGGGCCATTCTATAGCCTAATACCCTCAAGGTAATGTCCTAGCTGAATCCTCCAACAAGAGCTTGATCAACATCATTAAGAAAGTCTTGGAGGAGAACAAGAAAAATTGGCATAAAAAGCTTGTAAATGGACTATGGGCGGATAGATTGACCACTAAGAGATCTATTGGGACCAGTCTCTATCAATTGGCTTATGGAATGGAGGCAGTATTCCCTTCTTCTTTGGGAATCCCAGTGATAAAGTTGCTACAAGAGATATAGGCAAAACCTAATGATATTCTGAGAAGGATCAATCAAACTATTCACTTACAACAGACAAGAGAGGAGATCTATCACAGAGCTCAAGTTCTATAAGAAAAGCTTAAAAAGATATTTGATAAAAGAACCAAAGCAGAGGACTTCTTCATTGGGGATAAAGTTTTGAAGTGGGATTCCAGAAGAGAAGATAGGGGAAAACATGGAAATTTTGATTTCTTATGGAGAGGACCATTTATCATTCAGACTGTACAAGGAAACAACACCTCCTTTTTGAAAATCCTGGATGATACAGAGGTAGATGATGGACGAGTCAATGGCAGAATGCTGAAGCATTATTTTGATCCACTTTGTTAAAAATACCAACACTTTAATTTGTACATAATAGTGTTTACTTTCTACAGTTTATTACAGCAATAAGATAGGGAATACGTTACAGCAAATTTTGAGGAAAAGGCAAGGAATTGTGCCACCTTTGGGGTATTTCATGTTAAGTTTATCAGAAGAATCTAAAGAAGCAGACATGGGAGCTTTGAAAACGATGAGAAATAATCAAACAAACTACCCAAAATAGAGCTACAATTAGTGGAATGAGTTCATGAGAAATACAAACATTGCAGAGGAACCATTTTGCAAACAGCAAAGGAGAAATTTTAGATTACACCAAGAACTGAATATAAGGCCATCTGACCTAGTGTTCTGGACTTTTCACTAGGAAAATCCATCCCCAAGTGGAGCCACTGTTAGCTTCCTATACCAATAGGTTTCATCTTTCATGATTAACTAGAGAAGTGCCAAACATGTTCATCCTTTCCATGCTGCAAAGGTTCCATATTTTGTAGAATTTCACTATGTATAGATGGTTGACTCTTGCCACAGTTGATCAATAGCCAGACAGTGTAATCCTGGCTAGATCATGTTTGAATTTACTTGTCTTAGAATAGAGAATCAAGGTGTGTACAAACAGCTCAAGCTTGGCAGACAAGTAGTTAGGTAGAGAAGCAAAGGGTTTCAACAGCTTAATCTGAGCCCTGGAAGAGATAAGGGTAGACTTAGATAGGAGGGTAGCTAAAAGAAAAGAGAAGAATCAGGGTTTGCTAGTTCAAATGCACCCAATTAAAATGAAGAAAAAATGTTAGGTGTACTAGGTTGGGTAGGCAGTTTTGATGTTGTGGAAGTAGGCTTATGGGGAAATTGGTCCTGTTGCAACAGGTTTCATCTCATAAATATCATAAGGTGCTATGGAAAGGTGGTTACAAAATAAATGGACCATAACTAATTGCCCTCCTCGTTTTTCCAGAAAACACTTACTAACATTCCCCCAAGGACAATAAGATTTGCTCACTGCCCTTAGTGCACTTCATTTCATGGAAAAAACTAAGTGAGACTGTGTTTTCACCTAGGCAAAAAAGCCATATTTCTTGTGTAAAATGTTTTTATTTCATTTTTCCAAGTTTCCTAAACTTCATAACTTGGTATCCTTTCATTCCCCCCATGCCTAAGTTTTCACTCTATAAACTTAGCTTAATCCATACATATTCATTCCACATAGTCATATTAACCTACTAACACTATTATATAGCTCCTATGTGAATATTTCCCCTCCCTTACGATGTAAAAATACACAAAATCCCTAAATATCTAATAACCCGACCTATGGCTAACTATAAGCTATATTTTAAATTTTTGTCAGGAGTTATTGGTCCATCTGGGGCCAATAACAACCCTCCACACACCCTGTCGGGATTGTTTAGCTTCTGGCTAAATAAATAGCCGAAACCGCATATTATACCCCCAAACCCCATTTAACCAAAGCTTACCATACACCCCCAAAACATTACAAAACGCGAAATATTACAGCAGGTCCCCCAGAGATAAGACGCCGCCACCTTCGTCACCTGCCGATCGTTCGATCATTGCTGACAGATCCAACGGCTGTTAGTGATTTCGGAAGCCCTTAAGTGCTGAACGATAGTGTCTAGGGGATGGGCGGTATTTCCATCGTACCCAGGACGCGTGTCAGGCGCCCGACGTGTTCGGAGCCCCCTCCTCCAATACCACTTCCCTCCAAAGGCGGTGTGGGGAATATCGCTTACCACCCCACTGCCTCCCCGCTGACATCATGCCTACGTCATCTACTAATGTCACCCGACATGTCACCCCCCATGTCACCTGCCACATCACCTAACACGTCATCCTCCGTACCCCGCTTCACGACAAAATTACGTCATGTTGATGTCATCAGACAAAAGCGCACCAAAACCCGCCAAAGTCAAAAATTCGGGTAAAAAGAGGTGAAAACGTTATTTTCACACATTTCTCTCTGTTTCCTCTACGCGTCCTATGCATGCTAATTTACGTACGAAACAGAAATTCAACCATACAGTCTGCCACCCAACAGTTTTTACTCCACAGCTCGGCCTCTCAGCTCGTCTTGTCACTTGCAAATCGACCATTCCATCGTTAAAACAGGTATTTACACCAATTTACTCCTGACCCTATTTTTCGTTGGTTTTCGCTCTAAAATTGCCCACAGAAGCCAAAATTTGAAGAAAAAACACTGTGTTACCCACCATAACCTCTGTCTTGCCAAAATTCACCATAAATCTGCACACTGAGCTAAAATTGACCTTGTTCGACCTTGCAAATTCTCGGAGAAACATGAAAACTACCTTTTGCCCACAATTGTCACCCATTTTGCTAAAGAAGCCCACAAGTTCTGTCTCTCCATCTAAATTCTATCCACAGGGCTAAATACAAGCCAACAAACCAATTTCACGGTGAAATTCTAGGAGAAAAACCATAGAGCTATTGTTTTGCTTGTTTTGCTTACACAGAGCCAAAAATTCCAATTTTAAAAAGAAACAGAATTGAGCTATGGAAGGTCCAGTAGCCTTGAATATTGCTCCTCTTAATGCACCCCATAAGGAATTAGAACATCTTCCCTTAGCTGATAAAGACTATCTAATCCAAGACTTAGTAGGCTACCAAAACCATCTGCAAGCATTCTTTGAGCTCAAAAATAGTTGCCTAAGCCAAAACGATGTTTATGGCATATGGGAATTAAATCTAGCCATATACTACCTCCCCTCTGTCAATATTTTCCCTAAGATAATTCACCTCTGCTGTGAGAACTATGAGCCAACGCAAACGGCAGTTAAAACTCCATCTGGAACTACCCTCTTCCATATAACTCCTGACTCCATAAATCAAATGCTAAACTTCAAACCAACTCAGCTCCAGTTTCCTTTTACTATAAAATTCTTGCTTGATGAAGGTCCCAAACTCTCCAGCTCAAAGATAACCCGAATTTCCCAAGTGTTTATGAGAGCAGATCGCCAGCCTAAGAAGCCACCTCCTTTTCACTATGCATATTTTAACGAAATGGATAGATTACTTGTTGATATGATATCTTTTGTTATGGGGTTCAAGACAAGTGAACATATTGATGAAACTATATTGGTTATAATGTCTATATTTACCCCAGGGCAGCCCCCTGCTATCAAATACAACTATGCCAAATTCATTGCCAACAAGATACATGACCAATTGTTGAATCTAGATAGGGAGGGAGTCTTTAAGTATTCATCCTATATCTATCATCTGTTCTTATATTATAAGCCAGATAGTCTCCAATTCCCCATTAGGAAATTGGACTCTAAAGGGGAAAAGAGGTCTGTGATTTTTTGGACCTCAATCTTTCATGAAGTCCGCAACTCTCCCTACTCTTATTGTGAGTTTATTGATATGTTTGTATACCTAGTCTCTTCTCTCCTGATGAGAACTCCTCCTCTTAGACTGACATATGATATGTAAAAGATATTACAGCTCTCCAAAAACTATAAAATAGGTGACTAGTAGTTTTACCAGAAT
The DNA here is from genome assembly GCA_000404065.3 of Pinus taeda. Lineage (NCBI taxonomy): Eukaryota > Viridiplantae > Streptophyta > Pinopsida > Pinales > Pinaceae > Pinus > Pinus taeda. The sequence continues at coordinate 131,471 of APFE031238477.1, forward strand.
CACCCTATTATCAGGATATATGGTTGTGAGCTATGCCCCTACAGGCTTCCAAGATATGTGCCATTGAGATTGTTTGCCTAGGAATATTTGAGGCAATTCATCAATTCAGATTTGACTCACTTCCATAGCACAAAGAAAAAGGCTCAATTGAAACTGAGAGACCAATTAGGCCCATATGTCATGAACAAAAAAGAGGGATGGAAGGATGCTGATGAAATATTGGGTCAAACACTCAAACTAAAAAAAAGCTTTTGGTGGGGACCCTATGACCCAAACGGATTTATCAATGCAATAAGGATAAAATATAGGCTGGCACCCTATGAACATTGCAGCATCCCTGAAATAGAACAGTTTTCCAACCAAGATGATTGGGTGGAGGGAACACTAGTTGAACAGCTCATTGAGGAAGAGAAAATGGAACAAACTATGAAAAATCTGGAAAAAACTATTGACTTAGATTCTTTTGGGCAAGTGTCATTCAAAATACCATATCAAACCGGGGAAGGCACATCAACTGCTACAACTTCACAACAAGCTGCCCAAGAAAGGACTACACCAACAACAGGGACAACAAATAGTAGTTACAGAGCAAGAAACAATGGTAGAACAACCAACTACGTCAAAGGAACACAGTCAAGGGCAAGCCCCTTCAATATAGATAGAAGCACCAGAAGTACCAGCACTACAAACTCCTCTTCCTCAGGAAAGAAGCAAGAAAAGAGAAAGAGAAGAGACCACACCTGCAAGTGGATCAACAGAACAACAAGAGGCCAAAAGACAAAGGGTAGGTTCTCTACCTAAAGAGGACATTGTTGAAGAAATCACAAAAAGCACAACAGGAGTGAGGGTCATCAGCCAACAAACATCCACTAGCTCTCACAGGCAAGAAATGGAGAGGCAACATGGAATGGAAGTCTCCTCCTCAAGGTCACAAACTAAGAAATGATCTGATATCAAACAAACATTCATGGAGATTAAGATCCAAAATGAGTCATTGAGAATTCAGCTTTATAATTAATTTCTCAAAATGACACCCTCCAAGCTGCAAAGACTAATGGAAACTTATGACATTAAGGAGGAGAAAATGATCTTAACTCATTTTAAGCCTAAGGTTCCAGAGTCTGTAGCTGACTACATAAGGACCAATCTAGCGGTCCTTGCCAAAGATATACACCCAATTGACCAGATAGAGTTGAACAAGAAAACTGGTGAAATGGTCTATGCTACCTTGGCAAACAAGGCAATGTTGGCCCACCAATTGAAAGAGTCACTAAGTAATAAATCTGCCCAATTAGATTTGGAAAAGATGTCTTCTTTAGCCAAAGACAACAAAATAAAGACTCTAGAAGAGATAATTATTGAGCTGGGACATGATCCCAAGGATGCCAAGGGCATCAAAGCCCTGATAAAGAAGAAAGAGGAAGATACTATTGCACTTAGGAAGCAATTGAAGCTGCCTATCACCATGCATCCACAAACAACATAACTGGCACAAGAAAAAGTAGAAGAAGATGTAATGGATTTGTTAATGAGGATAAATCAAAGGCTAATTCAAACAGAGAAAGAGTTGGAGAAAGCATTGCAAGACAAGTAGGGAGAGTCGACCTCCCAACCACCTGAAACAACTCCAACAATTATCACCGCTCCCCCCATAGACACAGCAGCAATCCCTCCCACTATGCCAAAATCAACAATATGTACATCAGCTACAGATGCTTCAGCAGTAGCAACAACAGAGCCAGAGACCAGCATGAGGATGGAATAAATGATGAAAGCAGTAAAGGAGCTAGAAGCCCAAATGTCAGAGCTCAAAGAGGAAAAAGAAAAACTAGCCAAACTAGAGGTGAGCTATGACAAGTCAAAAATAATAGTGGCAGAAAAAACCAGAGAGGTAAAGGCCCTGGAGAACAAGGTGAAATCATTGGAAATGGATCTCACCTTGCATAAACCTCTAGCATACATCAAAATGATTTTGTGGACCAACATTGGCCAATCTATTACTGACCAATGGAAATCAATTCAAACAGTCCATGAACAAATAGAATTGATAGAAAGGGCCCAAGTGGAAATCCAAAGGGCTAGGGAATCATTGGGAAACATGCCTGAGCAGGGCAATAGACTCATTCATTTTTTGAATACTCATACTAAAGAATAGCTAGCAGCTTTGGAGATCATGGACAGGACAGGCACCATTTTGACAGTGAAAATGGTGCTAGCAATGAGGAATTTTGTACAAACTTTGGAAAGGAAGTGCCAAGAGATGCAGATGGAGATTAATGCCTTCATAGAGAAGTTCACAATCTTGTAGCAGAAGGGTCTACCTAGTTTACTAACCAGCAATCAAAGACTGTTATCACATCAACAATATGCTCACAGGGTAAACATGTATGTTACAAACCAGATCACAACATCATCTAGCACTTCAGAAGACACAGGACCTCCCTCCGGACAGCGTTTATATGACAAATTGGAAAATTTGTTTTATATTGAACATGAAATAAATCATTTTTTTGAAGTCAAGCCCAAATTTTACAGGTATACTGAGGCTGATGAAACACTTGTAAAAATACAAAGACATCAATTGCCAACAAACCAGTGGTGGCAGAGCATGCTGGAAATCTTACCAAGGTAATTTGGATTTTTTCTGTTTATCTACACTTGGTCAAATAACAAGACACGTGGAAGATATAATAAAGATGAAAACAATAGAGGAAGGAGTTCAAGCGAGGACTAGAACACATTAAAGTGAAATCAAGAGAAAGTGAAAGGATTAGGACAGCAACGTAGGAATGCAAAGTAAAGACACATCTACCAGTCGACTTCCTGAATTGAAAAGTCAAACATATCTTATCAGTTAAAGCAGCCAGCACAACCACAATTACTCCTACATTTATTTATGCATTTAGTCCCTTGTTAGAGTAGGTGAAGGAAGTTATTGCTTCATATCTTCTCCACAAGATATTTTGTAACTCTCTTTTTGTATAAATACCTCCCCAAGGAATGTATTTGGGGTTGGTGATTTTCCTCTTTGGACCACGCTGTAGCTCTAATATTTTTAATACAAAGGTTGTTGAAGTGCACTGCTGCTAGGCCGTCTGAATGTGGATTTGATGTTCTGGGATCTTCTGCAGAATTCCTGTGTCCTTCTATGGATCAATAAGTAGTTCTAAACTGTGTTTTGTGTTTTCTATGTTTGCAAATTTCATATATGTTTCATAATCTTAGTAACAGGGAAAACGAATAGCCCAAAACTTGTTTAAATACACTGTGTGTTCAATTCTTGTTGTTATTTATGTTTTCTTCAGAATTAGGATAAACATGAATTCTTAGATGTTTATGTTTCTACTAATTCTGTCACTTTGAAAATTGCCAAGGAATTCTTTACTGCTCCTTGATAATATTCATGCACTTTCCCTATGCCATCATGATGAAGGATTCTTGACTGCCCTTCACCCACTGGCTTACATTCCATCAATTTCCAGATTTCAATATTGTTCCAAAATTGATTATCTTGCTCTGTAGTATTGCCCTTTATCAGAGAAAGACACTCAAAAGTCCATCTTCATAGACTCCATTTTCCCAATGGAATAATCTGTTTTAGATTTGCATCCCAGTTCTATTTAAAATCACCATCCAAACAAACTTAAAACAAAACCCTGCACATCATAACTAGCATAAAATACTTCAAATAACAAAGTTAAATTATAAAGAGAGAGCCCTCTGTGGATGCAGTTTGGCTAGAAGTTGCATCTAAAAGATTGGTTAGTGGTTACCTTGGCCGTATTCCCTTTTCTCAAAAGTTTTGGGGAAAAACCTAAGTGATAACACAATCCAAATGCAATGCAGTAGTACAACTCAAGACAAAGGAGCCTCTAGGGTATAAGGCCAGAACAAAACGAAGAAGCAAAGAGGAATGAGTCTTTATCGTATAATTCATGGCAAGACTACAGAGGACTCCCGAGCCTACTCAAATCAGAGCAACATGGGCAACAAATGTTAGTGAGGTGCTAACTAGGATGCCCATGTAAAGGATGGCTCTACCATCGTGTCATGATTTAAAGAATCATCGAGTGAAGATGGTTTACGAACCATAACATGATGGGATCGACCATATGGAAAGTGTATCGATAGATGGAGGCTAGTATGCATAATGCAACAGAAAAATGGCTTCCCTAACCTATATGCCCGTGAGAAAATGATACCTGCCATGACGGGTCAGCAGTCATGGAACCATCTCGAAACTATCAAAAATGTCCTGAAAATCAAACCATTCTCGACACTCCAAGATCCCAGGTTAAAAGTTACATGAGACCAAACAAAATCAAGTTTTGAAAAAATTTGACATTTTCAAAGCTTATAAAAGGGTTTTTGGACTCACCATTTTCACCATTTGAGTTTGAGAGTAGAGAAGTGGAGCAAAAGGAGAAAAATTCCCATATGCCAAATTCAACCGTTCAGATTCTTCCAAAGTCTCCAGGTAACTCTTATTCTTATCTTGTAATTGATTGTGACTTGTTTTGGAAGTTTTAATAAATGTTTTACCGTTGGGTTTTTGCCAAAACTTCCTCCGCGGCGTATACACAAGTTGGTAATATGAAACCTGCGTAGACGCAGGCCCTACACGCACCTGTGTGTAAAGGGACCCGCGTATATTCCATGGACATTTCAAACACAAAAATTAACGGTTCAAATTGATTTTTCTTTAAGGATGGTAGTCACTTGGCGAGAAAGAGAGCATACCGCAGTAGATGATGAAGTTATGAACAGTCCTGATGCTTTGGATGCATTGCAGGGATGTGGTTTGCTAAAGTTCTTCAAATTTCCAAATATGAAAGCAAACACACGTCTGCTCGAGATGCTTCTTGATTATTGGAACATCGAGGAGGATGCTTTTATGATTGACCAGATGCCACTCAGGATAGAAGTGGAATATATCTATTTCATCACAAGCCTTTCTTGAAGGGGAGAGGTATTACATGCCCGAGGTAGGACACAGAGTAGTCTCTCAATTGAGGACTATGTACAGATATATTGCCTGGGACATCTGAAGAAAGTCGGAAGACAGATTTCCATCACACATGTGGCGAGTCTATCATTGAGGATAATCCTGTTCACCATAGCTCGAGTGAACGGATCAGCTTCTCTGCACAAGGCATCACGGCTAACCATGAGCGTGGCAGTTGATTGTCTCACCACTATGTTTGATTGGTGTACTCCTCTTCTGGCTAGTATGAAAAGCCAACTCACTTCTATCAAGAGAGGATAGACCAAAAACTTCGGTTATGGGACTATCTTGTGTTCTTTTTTTTTCGAGAGAGTCGCTGCACTTCGTCCCAGAGTGTCGGTTTCTATCAGCACCCCACGAGATCCACGAATGGGAAGGTAGGTTGACTTGATGAAACATATGGGAGGTGGGGAGGTCCCACAGACTGCTTTTGATGATGACTTGCTTTCCTGGTGGGATCAACAGATCATCTCCATTGATGACTATCCCTATGCTGGGTTGGATTTCCGAGGAGATCCCGATCTAGAATTACCACCAACCGTAGCATGCTGCAACATTAGTAAGTTATTTTTGGTGTTATGATTTTTTTTTTTTTTTTCAAATATAATAATTAACTTTGAAAATGTTTTTGATAGGATTCAAATGACTAATATGATGATCATGTTCCAGATATTGGGCCAGTACGACCAGATGAGTTCCCATGGCACAAATGTCGTGGCCAAGTGACCGAAGAGGCGGGTGCAGACACAGAGCGAACTCTACACACAGTTCAGCGGCACTTGGTGAGACTGACTCACAAAGTACCGATGGCAGCTGTAGAGGATCTTCCTGAGGATATGTAGCCTCACGTGGTTGGCATGCCACAAGACTGGGTTTGCACTTATAGGTGCATGGGCAACGCAATAGTTGCCTACTTAGCCGCTCATCCTAAGCTGGGGCATTAGATGCACTAGACATGATTGTGGGCATTTGAGTCCTAATTTTGTATATTTTTTGGAAGACTTATGTACACTCGAGATGCTTTATGATATATATATATACATTTTGACTTTTCGATGCTTAATTTATTGTGATGAATGATTGATGTGCCAGTCTAATGCTTGATTAGCGATAGAATTAGCTAACCAATTATGAGATCTTGGAATATGAAAATAACTAATATAAGCAAATGATATTTACAACAACCTCACCCTTAAATATTGGCAATATAAACATGGATCCCTTACCCGATAAATGTTATTTAATTGTGACACTATCAATTGTGAATCAAGATAAACTACCAATGAGTCGATTTCGTGAGAAATTGCCTCAGATAGAAAATTAATGACGGCAATATACTCATCCATATTGTTTGAAGTGGGACCAATGCATACTCCCCTTGATACCATCAATTGACCAGTTGGATAATATAGTACCCAAGCTACAGAAGCGAGATTCCGAGTGTGCCTACTAGCACCATCGGCGAATCCAAAATAGACCAAGTCGTCCATCAACACCTGCCAAAGCAGACCAAAAAGTGTTGATATCAAAAACTCTCGATAAAAAATGTACAAATATACATAATGTACAAAGAAGCCATTGCCTAACTGCTACTTAAGCAAAGCACTTCTTAAGGTAGAGCTCGTTTCAAGGCTCTGCCAATTTGTTTCCTTCAAAATCGATTAACTCATAAGACCCTTTTGTTAAAACTCGTTTAATTATGAAGGGACCGTACCACATAGGTTTGAATTTTCCTGCCCCCAAGGTGTCCTTATCCTGGTCGTAGACCAAGATGAGGTCACCTTCAGAAAAGACACGAGGATGGACAGATTTATCATTCTGGGTTTTAACCCTTTTTTTATGAGCCTCATTTACTGTGGCTTCATCTTGACGCTGCTCATCGAGATGTTCCAAGTGAAGGAGGCGCTCTTCGAGACTAGAGGTCTCTGGAAGGAGCTCAATAGCTAAATTAAGGGATGGAATTTCACATTCCACAAGAAAGATAGATTCCATCCCATAAACTAATTGAAAAGGTGTAAAACTTGTAGCAGTGTTGACAGAGGTTTGATATGCCTATAGAGCCAGATACAACATAAGATGCCAATTGGATAGATTTTTGTCAATTGTCCTTTGTAGGATCGTCTTAAGAGTTTTATTTACTGCCTTGAACTATCCATTGGCCTGAGGATAATAAGGAGACAAATGTTCCTGCCGGAAACCTAATTTGAGAGCCAATTCAGATATTAGTTGATTCTGGAAATGACTGTCATGGTCAGTGACAATCTCTCTTGGGATACCGAACCTTGAGATAATTTGATTAAAAATGAATAATGTCTCTATATCGCTATCATTTTTATAAGTGGGCATGGCCTCAACCCACTTCGTGAAGTAATCTACGGCCATGATAATATACTTGTGATTCGCTGCTGAAGGCAGATTACAAGTCCTAAAATCAATACCCCACTTAGTAAAGGGACCGACAGTGACATCGGGAAAAAGAAGAGTTGGATGTGCACGCATCTTCCAAGTATAAACTTGGCATGGGTGACAGCGTTTGACCACTTCAACACAGTATTTGAAGAGTGAAGGCCAAAAATAGTCGGCACGCAAGATACGCTGAGTTGTAGCAAGCCTTGATAGATGACCACCACAAGCTCCACTGTGGCAGTCGTTTAGCACTGACTCTGTCTCCTCTAAGGTTAAACAACACTGAAGGATTGAATCAACCCCCCAACGATATAATGTATCACCAATGACAACATAATTTTTAGTGAGGTGACATAATTTGCGACATTCATCCGTAGATAAAGTAGAGGGAAACTTCGAAGTCTGGAGATAAATGATTATATCTCCATACCAAGGTTCGAATGAAGAGATGAGGAATAAATGTTCATCGGGAAAACTTTCCTCATAAACAATATCCTCTCCACAAGGCAGCTCAGAAATTAGCTCGGCAAAAACCATAGATTTCTTAGATTTGGCGAACAAGAACTTGAGATCAAATTCTTGTAAAATGACAATCCATCGATTATATTTTCCCCAGTCACTCGCCTACTAAGGACAAACTGAAACTGAATGAATGCTGCCAAGACAAAAGTTTTGCGTAGCAAAATATAATGATGGAGCCACTGGACAACATGGATAGCTGCCAAGGCAACTTCTCAACCAGAGAGTAGTGAAGTTCAGGACCTATCAAGTCTCGGCTCAAATAATAAATCACATGCTCTGTGAGAGAATCGTCTTCCTAAATGAGAACCATACCAATGGTTGATTCTACTCCAATGAGATATAAAAGGAAGTCCCTACCATAATCCGGTGGACTCAAAAGCGGGGCAGAGACTAATGCGCCTTTTTCAAAGCATCAAACGACCACTGTGCAAAGTCATCCCACATGAATGGAACCCCTTTGCGGAGCAAATATATAAACCCTTTAGTGATCTCAGCATAGTTTGCTATAAACCATCTTAAGAAATTAGCCTTCCCTTGAAGACTTTGAAGTTGTCGAATGGAGGGCAAGGGAGGAAACTAGACTATCACTTCCACCTTGAAGGGATCAACCCTAATCCCTTCATTTGACATGATGAACCCTAACAACCGACCGGACGTAACCGTGAAAACGCACTTGTTGCAATTCAACTGAATTTTATAAAAAGGGTACCGATACACTATCAAAATCGAGCAAACGTTCAAACAGAAGAACTGAGACTTTGGATCTACAAATTTGAAGACCAAAGGACAATGCCAAGGCGGGTTGATCCAAGACAACCCGTCGAATCCGTAAGAAAAGAACACCCCGAAGTCGAAGAAGGACACAAGAAAGTGGTGTGAGTTCCACAAGGGTCCCACTCATAACACAAGTGAGTGTTGGACCAAGCAGTCGCTGGTGGCGAAGTTGAAGGCTTCTGAATCAGATGCATGTTCCGACCCTGAGCCAGAACCCAACAAGGGGAATGGCAAAGGGAAGAAGATCATTGATGCGGATCCCAATGCCACTGTTGTCACCGCCAAGATCCAGAAATATGAGCTCAAAGATCCAAAGGGAACGTCTTTTCCACTCATAGATGTGGGTGAAGGGTCCATCGCTGCAATTCATTGACAACAGTGGCAGCCAAAAGAACCTCATTTCAGTAGAGGTCGTGAAGCGATTGGGCCTACCGACTACACCACACCTGCAACCATATAGTATCGGGTGGCTTCATGAAGGACAATATCTCAAAGTCTTCCAGCAGTGTTGCCTTCCCTACAGCATCAAGCCCTTCACAGACGAGGTATTATGTGATGTTAAACCTTTGGATGTTTGTGATGTATTATTAGGCCAGCCATACTTGTGGAGGTGACATGTTGTGTATGAGTCAAGGCCTCGCACTATCATTATTTCTTTGGATAATTAATTATACAGGATACCAGAGGCAGCCCCACCTACTGCCACCTCTTTGATCGCTACTAAGAAAGGCAGCAAGCTCATCTCACAGACTAGGAAATTTATTTTCTATCTGGTTTACTCCCAAAGTAAGGGGAAGGTTGTTGCCACATCCATGACCCCCGCGAAGGGTTCCTCCACACAACAGTAGCAACAAAGGAATACGGTCATGTAGAGCACAGGAACAACTTCTCCTCACCCATAGGGGTATCATATAAGTTTCAGGTGGGCGACAAAGTTTGGTTACATCTACAGAGAGAACGCCTTACCAGAACCCATCAGAAACTCAGACCACTTCGACATGGTCCTTACACCAGTACCAAGGCTATGGGAAACAATGATTTGAAGCACAACATTCCTCCATTCCTTCACTTACACCGAATGTTTAATGTGGACCATAATCGACCATGCTTCCTACCATTTCTGGACACATTAGACATTGCAAAACAACTCACCAGAGACCCAGCTCAGTAGAAGCTTCCTCATCTTAGGGAGGAACTCAATGCAATGGGGACCATTGTTTCCTAGGGGGGAGGAATGATCTAGGTGGATGTTGGTGGCCACCCACCTATCCAATTCGGACCCCCACAACTGTTTCTTTTAGTTTTTTCAGTTTCCTAAATTGTAGCATAGTTTACTATTTTTAGCAGTTTTTCGGGTCCTAAACTTCCGGAGCCGTTTTGAGGCCCTAAACGACATTTTTTGGGAAATCTGGGGGCAACATGGGTCCATCAACTGATGTTTCCCTTCCGAAAGTGGTATTTCTTGGATAGATATTTCTAACGAGCTATTGTACACGTCAAACGGAGATTGTATGCCAAAGTTATGACCCCGAGAAATTTATGTACCAATTTAGGCAAACGGGGCCCACAATTTGGCGTTTCATCTTCTAGGGTTAGGTTTTGGGATATTAAGGGTTTTCAATTATTTCTCAACAATAAATAAGCCTTCGAGCCTCATTGTAACACAACTCAGAGGCATGTAGCCACCACATCTCTTCTCAAAGATAAGCTACCATCGCCCTAGCTGGTTTATTTTCAACTCTGTTTGTAAGCATATTTTAGTATTTTACATTAATGAAATGAAGTATTATTTCCGCTACATATCTGTGTTTATGGTTATCTCTATAATTTGTTGTGTTCCTGTTTAAATCCGAATCAGATAGAATATTTTGAGATATATGAAATTGACATAGTTGACGTTTAAATGAGAATTTTTGTTCAGAGTCTGTCTATGGAACTTAGAACCTCGTTTAGATCTTTAACCCCCCAAAGTATAGATAGCTTGAGAGTTCTCTACCAACAATTCTTGAATAGGTGGGATAAAAAGAAGGACCCGTTGAAAATTTTATCTAAATATGAGAACCTTAGAAGGGGACCTCATGAAACCATTCAGGACTATTGCACTAGGTTCAATAGTGTTTACAGTGCCATTCCACTCAACCTTAGACCCCCACCTGGTTTAGCCCTGATCAAATTTCCTGATGCATTTGATTCAAATATGGCTTTCCAGTTAAGAGAAAGAAACCTCCCCACTCTAGAAGAAATGTAGAGTGTAGCAATAAGTGTTGAGGCTAACCTACTTTACAAAAGAGCCAAAGCTAGCAATGAGAGAAGAACACCTGTAAAAGAAGAAAATACACCCTTTGAACTAAAGACTGATGCTATAGTCAAAGGAATGGACAGATTATTGGACAGAGTTGAAACTATCGAAAGGAAATCTCCCTGGGATGGCCAACATGCTAATTCATGGAGAAATCCTAACTTTAGGAAAAATTAGAACCAAAATGTAGGAAAGAATATTCCTGACGAGAATATCAAACCACCATACCAAGAAAACTATGTAGAGGCCTCCCACTTAGAAGACCCTGAACAAGACACTTAGATCAATTTAATGGGTCTAGATGATGTGGAAGGTGTCTTCCTAACTTAGGACGACCAGGAGGCCCATGCGCTCCAACAATTCTAGACCCAAACATGGGAATCATTTGATTTCAGGCAGTGGTATGATTCTGCTATTTTTGAGGTACATAAGAAGTATAATTTAAGAAGCTGAAAAAATATTGATGCCCTAGAACCAAACCAGAAAACTGGCCCTAATCAACCCAAAAAGGGTAAAACAGTTCCAGTGACAAAAACACTTCAGATCCTTTCTAAAACAAATCAAAATCCTCAAAGCCCCACCATAGAAGATGTATCTGATAGTCAACCGAATAATGAACAACCTTCCACTTCACTTCCCCCTAAGGAAACAATGGAAGAGTCTCCAAATATTTTATTAGGAAAATCAACAAAAAATTCTCCACGCCCTGAAAAAGATGAAAACGTTGCTACTAGAACTCAAAATGTTCAAACAGACGAAGCACCTTTGCCATTTAACCTTGGAGCAGAGGTGGCCAAGCTTAAAATTTTTGTTCCGTTGATAGAACTGGTAAAACATGATACTTACAGGTCTCAAATAAACAAATCATGAAATATCACTGAAAATGAAGATTCTATAAATCTCTTTGACGACCAACCCGAGTTAATTTTTGGGCCCGAGGTAAATGGGAAACCAATGGAAGGAGGGATACCACCCTTCTATGTGAGCCTTAATATCCATGACAAGATTTTTCATAATGTCATGTTTGATTCTGGTGCCTCGCACAATCTCATGCCCAAGTCTGTTATGGAGAAGATTAAATTAGACATCACTAGACCCTATAGGGATTTATTTTCCTTTGGTTCGAGTCAAGTGAGGTGTTTAGGACTTAGAAAGGATTTGTGTGTTTCTTTGATTCAATACCCTACCAAAACTATACTCATGGACATCGTTGTAGCAGATATCCCACCCAAGTATGAAATGTTGTAGTCCAGTTCCTCGGGGGCCAAACTTCAAGGGTCTCTACAATTAGACATGTCATATGCCACCATAACCATTTTTGGACAACCAAAGAAGCTATATAGAGAAACTTTAATGAAGTATGTATTGAGTAGTCGGGAAAGACCTCGAAACTTTCCTATTTACTTAGTGCATTCTGATATGGATTGCTTTATTCTCTATAATGTAGAAACTAACCAGAAGATACTCCAAATGATATAACAGTAGAACCAAAATAAATTGTAAAAGAAAAGTCAACTATCCAAATTCAAGAGATATCAGATAACAAAGAAAATCCAAATGCCTTAGCTAAGAAAGATTCCAGTACCCCGAATGAAAACTATGAACATGAAATCTTATGGAATTTGGAGTTTGATGGTTCAGTAAACAAATTAGGTGCAAGGGCAGGAGTATGGATTTATAACTTAGAAAATGATCACGCAGAGGGACATGCCTATAGGTTAAATTTCAAATGCACAAACAACATGGAAGAATATGAAGCACTCCTATTAGGTCTTAAATTGGTTAAAAGCTTAGGAGCTATAAGGGTGTCAATTATGGGAGATTCTGAATTGATAGTTAAACAGATTAATGACACTTACCTAATGAGAGACCCTAGATTAAAACTTTACAGAGGTACAATTGTAGAAATCCTTAACACTTTTTTAGAAACCAAGCTTGCAACCATTCCTAGAAAACATAACATGCAAGCTCACTAGCTATGTTTCCCAGCACCTACAAATTTCCTTTTCAGCCCAATCACCTGTATACTGCTAAGGTTGGGAATAGGCTAGATAGACCTGATAATCTTATGCACTGGCAAGCTTTTGAAAATGATAAGCAAATTAATCACTTTTTGACATTAGGTGAAGAATTTGCTAGCATTAATATAGATTTAGACATGATTATAGATTTCGATCACACTAATGAGTTTGAAATTAACAAATTGGAAGAAAACTCAATAAACATGCTTCACCCTACTAAATTCATAAAAACAGATATTCAGGACTTAAAAAAAATGGATATTGATGAAATAATTGATGATGAAACTGAACTCATAAATCTCAAAGATAACCAATTACCCAAGGGATTAAATCCTTTCGAGGACTTATTTGACTCCAATGATATTCTTAGAAAGCCTAAGATGGAGACTTTGAAAGCAGACATTGAAGAATGCAACATAGGAACTCAAGAGAACCTAAGCTAACAAAATTGTCTAAATCAAAACCCCCTGATTAAAAGATGAAATGTATTGAGCTAATAAAAGAATTCTAGGATGTTTTCGCCTGGAGTTACGAAGACTTAAAATCCTATGGTACCAGCATTATACAACACACTATCCCTTTGTAAGAAGATCAGAAACCTTGTAGGAAAAAGTTAAGAAGAATCAATCATTTTTTATTACCTTCCATTGCAAAAGAGATCAAACAAATGTATCAAGCAGTAATCATTGCCCCCATTTGGTTTTCAGATTGGGTATCCAATCTCATCCCTAGAAGAAAGAAAACAGGAGAAATTAGACTGTGTGTTGACCTTAGAAACTTGAATAAAGTCTCACTCAAAGACAACTATCCCTTACCTAAAATGGAAAACATACTGCAAAAGGTAGTAGGTTCCACAAGGATTTCACTTTTATATGGATTTTCGGGTTACAACCAAATTTTAGTCCATCCTGATGACCAAGAAAAAACTGCATTCACAACCCCATGGGGCATCTTCATGTATGTTAAAATGCCTTTTGGATTGAAAAATGCAAGGGCCACCTTTCAAAGGGAAATGGATATTGCCTTTGCAAAGGAAATCCATGACTTCCTGGTTATATAACTTGATGATATCACGGTGTTTTCTAAGTTAGATCAACAACACCTAGATCATCTCAGGCAATTTTTTCTTAAATGTAGGAAATATGGCATTTCTCTAAACCCAAAGAAGTCTTTATTTGGTTTGGAAGAAGGAAAATTGTTAGGACACATTATCTCCAAAGATGGAATCCATATTGACCCAACTAGGATTGAAGCATCTTGCAAATACCTCACCCACGAAACATTAAAGAACTTCAGGCATTTTTAGGAAAAATAAATTTTTTAAGAAGATTCATCTCTAATATAGCTTAAATAATTAGATTATTGAATAACATGTTGAAAAAATATTCGGCTATTAAGTGGACAGTAGAGGCTAAAACATCATTCGAAGAAACAAAATTAGCCTTAACTCGAACCCCAATCCTCATAAGTCCAATGTTTGACAGAGAATTTATTATTTTTTCCTTCACATCTGAACATAGTATTTCTGTAGTTTTACTACAGAAAAATGATCAAGGATTTGAACAACCAATAGCTTTCTTTAGTAAAGCTCTGAGAAATGCATCCTTAAAGTATAATATAATGGAAAAACAGGATTTTGCTTTGGTACAAGCCATGAAAGGTTTTCGATTCTATATCTTGTATTATCACATTGTAGCTTATGTTCCCAATGTTCTATTCAAAGACATTCTCACACAGAATGGAGTTGATGGAAAAAGGGGAAAGTGGATAGCTACCATATTGGAGTATGACATAGAGATTAAACCTACAAAATTAATCAAAGGCCAAGGGCTGGCTAAACTCATGGCTGAAACTAATTGCCAAGCCCTAGGTATATATTTTATTGTAGAACTAGCTAATGAAGAGGAGATGGTGACTCCACAGATCAGCCAAACCTTTTTAGACTCACTTTGGTATGCTGATATATTATATGTTTTACAAAACTTACAAGCTACTCCATGGTTGTCTAGAACTAAAAGTAGGTTTTTGAAAATGAAATATTTAAAATTCTACATAATGGATAATACTTTATTTTGGAAAAATAATGAAGGCATTCTGTTAAACTGTTTATTAAAGGAAGAATCTAACAAAGTACTCCAAGAATTTCATGTAGGTGATTGTGGAGGACACCTCTACTAGAAGACAACAGCCGATAAAATCCTGAGGGATGGGTTCTACTAGCCAACCTTGTTTTCTGATATATGAAAGTTTGTAACCTCTTGCCATAAGTGTCAGATCTTTGAAGGAAAATGAAAACTTCTGCCTTTACGTTTGAAACCCATTTCTACAGAAAAACTATTTCAACAATGGGGTCTAGATTTCTTGGTGAAATTCATCCCCCCTCTTCTGCTCAACACAAATGGATACTGACTGCCACATATTGCTTCACCAAGTGGATAGAAGCCATTCCCTCCATACAAGCCACTAACACTGTTATCATAGGTTTCCTAGAGGCTAATATTCTGTCTCGATTTGGTTGCCCCGAAAAGATTATCATAAACAATGCTGCAACATTTAAATAAAAAATAATGATTGATTTCTATCATAAATACCATATAACCCTTGGTCACTCCACAACCTACTATCACCAAGGAAATGGACTTTCTGAATCCTCCAACAAAATCTTAATTAATATTATTAAAAAATTGCTAGAAGACAATAAGAAAACTTGGAACAAGAAATTGATCAATGCTTTATGGGTAGGCAGGCTTACAACTAAGAAATCTATTGGTACCAGTCCCTATCAGTTAGTCTATGGGATGGAGGCAGTTTTCCCCTCATCATTAGGAGTTCCAGTTATTAAACTGCTCAAGGAATATCAAGTTGAAGAAAATGATATCCAGAGAAGAATCAATCAAACTATTCACCTACAGAAAACCAAGGAACAAGTATATCTTAGAGCCCAAGTACTGCAAGAAAAGCTTAAGAAAGTTTTTAATGAAAGAACCAAGGTAGAAGACTTTTGTCTTGGTGACAAAGTTTTGAATTGATATTCCAGAAGAGAAGACAAAGGGAAACATGGGAAGTTTGACTTCCTGTGGAAAGGCCCATACATTATATATGCCTTTAGAGGGAACAATTCTTATTTTCTAAAAGAATTAGATGGTGCAGAGATAGAAGGAGGACCTGTCAATGATCGAATGTTGAAACATTACGTTCACCCAATCTACTAATTTTACCAGTTCTGATTGTACATACTATATCCTTCATAATGTTCAGTGTTGATTGGATGGTAATTTTTGGAGTTAAAGCCCGAAGAGAAGGCCATATGCTTCAAGAGTATTACTTTCATAGATATCAATAAAGCAACAGAATCAAGGGAAATTGCAGAGTAAAATTACAGTCTCTCAGAAGGCCATTGATCTATAGTTCTTGACTTTCCAGCAGGGAAAGACATCCCCAGGTAGAGCCACTCTTATGTTCCTATACCAATAGCTGTCATAATTTATGATTGACTTATTTTATCTCTAAAATATGTACATACTTTTCTTTCTGCAAATGTTTTCCATATTTGTAAAAAATCAAAAAATCAAAAAATGTAAAGAGGGTATTTCCTAAAAGAAAGTCAAAGGATAAAAAGAATGAGAAAGGTAAAAAAAAAAAAGATGGAAATCAACCCCAAGAAAAAAGAAAAGACCATGAAAATGTGCAAGTCAAAATGCCACTACCATTTACTTTGGTGGAAAAGAAAAAGATTGTGTGCAACTTGTCACTTATGCCACAATCCATGAATGGTCAAATTGTATAAACCTGGCTATTTCATGTTTTCAATTTCTATGTTCATAGATAGAGAATAAAATCTGACCAAATTGTATAATCTTGGCAGATAAGTAGATAGGTAGAGTAAATAAAGGAGCTCAACAGTTTAATATGAGCCCATGGATGAAATAAGGATGGATTTAGATATATTTCCATTTTAAAAGAAAATAAAAGTTTGATAAGGATTTTCTAGTTTAAGTGCACCCTAATAAAAGAAGTAAAAATGGTAGGATGTGTAGGTGGGTTAGTAGATGATTGGCTGCAGAATTATGTATGACGAATGTATAAGTTAAAAGATCAAATCATTTTCTTTCATCATTACATTACTTTGGCAAAGCATGGATGACAAAGACACATTTACAAGGTTACATAATTAATTTCCTCAATCATTTTACCCCTTATTGTAACTAATTTCCCACAAGTAAAAGTTCCAAAAACATTAAGTTAAAGGGGCTCAGAGCATTTGTCTTACTTCTAGAGGGACCAGACCCTCGGCCCAATAACTTACAAGGTCAAAGGTGCTAAAAACCCCTCATCAACATTCACCCCTTCGTCATTTATTCACTTCCTCTAAAAATTCATTTTCCCTAAGTAAATTCACTATTTGCTAAGGAAAAGTAATTACCCCACAAAATCCCTTTAGCCTAAGTTATAATGTTTTATTATGAAAAACAAATTAATGTTAAACGCATTATACTTAGCACACTTTTATTTTTCATCTCATATTAACAGTTGATTTTACTTATGTATTAAATCCCAAAAATTATCCCTTTCTCGTATATTTTAATGTTAAAAACCCCATATGTTAATAATCCCATCCCTGAGATTTAAAACATAAGCCTTAATAATAAAATAATTAAAATAACAGATTAATTAATCGATTTGCGATTAATTAATAACCTGAAACTCCTGCCAAATAACGGAGATTAATTAACCAATCTGTGGTTAATTAATAATCTATCCTCGACTAATCATATCACCCCTAATGTTATTGATTTCCCAAAATCCACAATTAGTTCCCATCAGGACCCTCCATTAACTCCCGATCAAATACACGCCCCGATCACTACACAATCTTACCCTTTTAGATCTGACAGTCGACGCTCATATCGGGCGGCCTCCAATACCAAACTTTACCCGCCCGATGCGAGCGGTTTCACTATTTTCCCGCCACTACGTGTCGCCCAATGAATGGCATCAGGCAGACCTCTCCAAATACTGCCTAGTGCTCAAAATTTGTGCGTTGAAAACCATTACCGCTTCCGCTTACCACCATCGCTAAACGACAAAATGTCCCATCCATTGAATGGCGCCATCTGTCCCTTTCACCACACCCGCCAAAAATTTTGAATTTGAGAATAAAATGAAAAAACTCATTCTTTTTGTTTTACCAAAGCAAGAGAGCCTCCTATTCTCTATGCACAAAGAAGCACATTCATGTTGTGAGCCTACATTCTAACTGTCAACTCCAAGAAGTTGTTGAACTCCCAATCGCCACTACAGACTAGCACGCCCCATCCAAACTACACACTAGTGCCATTATGTTTCCCATAACACCATAACCAGGTATTTACCCACTTCTACTAGAAAACCCTATGTTTATATCAAACTAGGACTGAACTGTTTTTGAAATTGAGTGTTTTTATCAAATTTAAGTAGTCCAATATTCTGAAGACTCCCTAGAATAACCTAGTTCTCCATAAGATCCATGAATTTCCCTCCCGACGTCCTTGAATACATAAGAACCAAGGATGGAAGCTCGCGTTGCCCTAAATTGCATGCCACTTACTCCTTCCCACAAAGATTTGGACCACCTTACCTTGGCCGACAAAGAATTTCAAATAAAGGACCTTACTTTTGATGAAACCCCCTTGAAGTTATACTATAAGTACCGGGACAATTATCTAAACAATGATGATAAAGTAGGTCTTTGGGAATCAAACCTACCTAAGTATCAATTCCCCATTCTCCATATTTTCCCAGATATTATCCCCCAATTCCATGCAAACTACGGCCCTAATATGAGAGTTGTAATGTCCCCAGACCAGAAAATCCTATTCACCATTACAGTCAAATCCATAAATGAGATGTTACAATTGCAGCTTGGTCAAGACCTCACTCCCCTTTCCATTGTCGATTTATTTGAAAAATATTCAAAGCTATCTAGTTCCGAAATTACCCAAATCTATCAGACTTTCATTGAAGAAAAATATAGGCCAAAAGACCCCCCTCCTTACATGTCATGCTTCTTTACTAATCTGGGTAGGGATATCATCACCATGCTTTCTTGCATTTTGGGTTTTACCACTAATGAGTATGTAGATCAGGTGACCTTAGCCTACATGTTTATTTTCACCCCTGGTCAACCTCCTGCAGCCAAATTTGACTATGCTACATTCATTGCAGATAAGATGCATGACCAATTCATGAGATTAGAGAACGAGAGAGTATTTAAATATTCTCCAGTCTTGTATCATCTTTTTCTCTGCTACCAAACTGATAAATTCCCGTTCCCTATCCAAAATCTTGATACTAAAGGGAATCCTAAGTTTGTTATCTTTTGGACCTCAATTTTCCACTATTCTAGCTCTTCTCCTCATCCTTACACAAATTTCATTGACTTATTTATACATACAGTAAATACTATGTTATTGGGAAATCCTCCTCCCAGGATTAGTGCAGATATTAAAAGAGTGATTTAGTTATCCAAGCAGTACAAGGTTGGTGATTGGTAGTTGTACCAGAACCACACCGAGATCAGAATTTATGGGTGTGAGCTACCTCCCTATAAACTGCCCAAATATCTCCCCATGCGATTATTTTCTCTTGAGTACTACAGGAAAATGATAAATTCTGATGAGATCCACTTTGTAAAGACTAAGAAGAAAGCTCAACTAAGGATAAAGGATCACCAAGGCCCATTTATTTGCAACAACAAAAGAGAAGGCCAAGAGGCAGAGGAAGTCATTGAGAGATTGAGATTAAAAAGGAGCTTCATCTGGCCCTATGACCCTCATAGCTTCATCTGTGACAGAGGGTGAAAGCATAAGCTATCCCTCTACATCCACCATAGGCTGCTAAAGGTTGAACAATATGCAAACCACTATGAATGGGTGGAAGGAACTCTAATAGACCTGGATAGCACAAAACTTGAAGTTGACAATGTATGGGTATATTTGGAAAGAAAGATTGATGAAAATTCCTTTATACAGGTGCCAGGAGAGATTTCATCACCAAAATAGTCACAAGAACCCAACACTCAACCATCTGCGCATCAAGATACATCAGATGAAGTAGGAACTTCAGGACAACAAGAAGAGTCAGAGCATCCTGAAATTTCAGAGGAGTTAGCTCAACCTCTGCAAATTATGAGCAACCCTCCAGTTTTACAAACTCCTATCAATGAGGAAACGAATCCGAAAAGAGACCAGGAAGAGGCCACTCCATCCAATAGGCCTACTAAACAAACCTTTTCTAAAAGGCAAAGGTTGAACCTATATGCAAAAGAAGAGTTCATTGAGGAGACCACAGGCAACACAGTGGCAGAAAGGACAGAGAGCATGCAAACTATCCCAACAGGTGAGGCCCTATCTACTTCACATATGCCAGTATTGGAAAGATAGCAGAGCATAGAGGTATCATCCTTCAAGCCTTCCTCTGAACAGAGCTTGGATATCAATGGTAAATATAAAGAAATAAAAGCGAGGAATGATAAATTGAAAGCACAAACTTATGCCCATTACCTCAAAATGGCCCCAACCAACCAAACCAGACTTATGTTAGCTTTTGACATAAAGGAAGGGAAAATGCAGATGAGTTTCCTCAAGCCCACTATACAGTAGCCAAAATCCATGACAGGTTACTTTAAAACTAATTTTGAAGTATTGGAGAAGGATATTCATCCTATTGACCAAATAGAACTACATAAGTAGACCAAGGAAATGGTTTATTCTACTTTAATTAGAAAATCCGTTGCAGCCCATCAACTTCAAAACTCATTGCTTAACACCTCTGCACAGGTGCAATTAGAAAAAGCTTCCTCTCAGGCTAAGGACACCAGAATAAAAGCTTTAGAAGATCTGATAATAGAATTGGGACATGATCCCAAAGATGTGAAGGTAGTTGAGTAGTTAATTAAAAAGAAGAATGATGACATGGCTACCTTGAAAAGGCAGCTTAAGATCCCTCCACTCCATCATCGCCAAACCACATAAATTATAGAAAGGAAAAGGAGGAAGAACTTATGGAGCTAGTCCTAAGACTAAATGAACAGCTAAAGGAAAGTAAGGATGAATTGGAAAAGGTAATATAGTCTAAGAAAAGCGAGTCAACCACTTCTCAAATTGTTATTACCATAGTTTCTATAGTTGTGCCTTCCACTCTGGCAACTGCCTTGGCACCAACACTTCCACCAGTCACAGCATTGCCAATAACAGGGACCACTTCGACTACAAGTACACCAGCCAGCATAGAGTCAACATCAGAAAAGATTGATGAAATGATCAAAGCCATGAAACAAATGAGCATCCAAGAAACTGAGTTGAAGAGATTGAAAGAACAAATGTCAAGCTTAGAAACCAATTATGAGATTTCACATATTCAGAATAAAGAAGAAGAAAGGAAAAACATAAGGATGGAAGAAAGAATCAAAGTCCTGGAAAAGGAATTAACATTAGAAAGACCTTTGAGAGGTATTAAAGATATCATATGGACCAATATCATTGATTCTATTAATAATATTTGGCCTTCTATCCAAATCATTTTTTAACAAACTGAGCTAGTTAAAATAGTTGTGGAGGCCATAAATAAAACTAGAGAAGAATTGGGAGATAAATCTGAAGAGGCAACCCAATTGATTAATTTTTTGAATAGCAAAAATAGGCACTAGCTGGAGCAATTGGAAATTGAGGATAGAACTACCACCATCCTGGAAATTAAGAAAGTTCTTACTAAAAAGAACTTGATGCTTAATTTGGAAAAAAGATGTTAAAGCATTTAGGAGGACATAGAAGATTTTATGCTAAAATAAGGCATTCTAAGAGATAAAGGCCTTCCAAGCCCACTGGTCATAAATGACAAGTTAATGACTCTCGACGATTACATTGAGAAACTGCACAAACAAGCCAGAAGTCAAGCCAGCTCTTCTACAACAAAATAACTACCCATAGGAAAGGTGCTTTACGATGGCTTAGAAAATCTTTTTTATAGTGAACAAGAAGTGAAACCCCTATTCACGGTCCAGCCCAATTTTGTAAAGTACACTGAAGTTGACGAAGTGTATAGGAAATTGGTCAGAATGAAAATACCAAATGATGAATGGTGGACTAATATGACAGAGATACTATAAGTTACTATAGTAAATTTGTAAAGTATAAAATATTTACTATGGTAAGGTTTGGTAACATAGGTAAAGAGTATCAGAACACAGGTAAAGAGCGTCAGCAGATGAAAGTAAGAAAAAGATCTAGCACACAATTACAAAAGAAACTCCAAGAGGCAAATCTAAGTTCCAACATCTAGCTCGTTCATAAATAAAGGGACAACAACAATCTGTTTCCCATCTATCTCTTTCTTTATGTAAAAGATATTTTGCATTTCCTATAATAAATCTCATATGGTTATGAGATATTTTTGTGTAATTTTTGTATAAATACTTCAGAAATTGAAGTCATTAGGGTGGATTCAAATACATTTCTGGTATACATTTCATATCAAGCTAGTGAGTTGTTGTAATCAAGTCTACATTAGCTGTTGGATCATGAAATAAAGTTAAAGACATTTCACATGATTCTTGTGCACAATGGAAACCAAATAAGTATTATCTCTTCATGTTATTATCATTTTCTCATCAGGTTAGAAATATTTACATGTTTTCTTTATAAGATCTGAATAGTAAACAAAGAAAAATATTTCAGAATTAGCTTTAAGCTCTCTATTTTGACATGTTTACATCCTCACTATTTTCTACTGAACTACCTTGGTTTTGGAAATCTTAGTTTCTCCCCTACTTCCGTAGTTTTTCTCTTCAGTCAAATGTGAAGGATTCTTAATTGCCCTTCACCATTGACCTCCCTTTTTTCCTCATCCTGATCCTAGTTTAAGGATTCTTCATTGCCCTTCTGCCTTGACTAGGATTACCTCATCCATTTCAACCCACAAATTTGATTTTTGTTGTACTGGCTTTCCCTGTGAATTTTTAGCAATTGATCTGATCTGGTTAAGCTACTCTTTGTTTGACTCCATAGCCCAATAGAATGAAGGCTTGTTCTACCCATCTATTCCTAGAATTCCACCACCCAATCAAAATCAAAACACCCTTAAAATTTCATAACTAGACTAATATCCTAGCAAACAAAGCTAAATCATAAAGAGAGAGCCTTCTCTGGACTTAGGTTGGATAGAACCCGAGTCTAAAAGATTGGTTTGTAGTTATCTTGGATCCTTTCCTTCTTTCCAATAACTTCTAAGGAAAATCTGAGTGATAGCACCTCTCGTGAAAATATGTGACCTTTGATATCCCTTTTCTCTTATTTTCCTTTATTTTCATAAATAAATGCCAATTAATTCCACTTTGTCTTTGCCAATTTTCTTAGCCATAATAAACTTAAATGACACCCACTTAGGATGTGTTTCTCAAAATTCAGCTTCGAAGATGTGTTAAAATACCTTCGTCTTATTATTTTTCCTTTATTATCTTTATTACATTAAATTTTAACCTCAAGTTGTTACAGTTGCATACAATTGTTTCTCCTTCAATATTTTGAGAACACTCTCAACATGTTTAACATGATATTTTCAATACTTTTTATAAATTAGTCTATCATAAAAAATTACTAACA
Organism: Pinus taeda; assembly: GCA_000404065.3. Classification (NCBI taxonomy): domain Eukaryota; kingdom Viridiplantae; phylum Streptophyta; class Pinopsida; order Pinales; family Pinaceae; genus Pinus; species Pinus taeda. Next base: position 155,135 of record APFE031238477.1, read on the forward strand.
AAAACTTTCTAAGGGTTTGAAAGTGGAATTCATCAAAAATTGAAATGTGGAAGGTGCATTAGTAAGCCCAAAGGGCATGACCAAAAATTCATAATGACCTTCATGAGTTCTAAATTTTATTTTTGCAATATCTTCTAACTTCATTCTAATTTAATGATATCTTGAATGAAGATCCAACTTCATGAAGTAAATTTCTCCATGTATTTCATCCCATAATTCATCAATGACAAGAATGCGAAACTTATATTTAATAGTGAACTTGTTGATCTCTCTATAATCTAGACACATACACCATGATCCATCCTTCTTGTTCACCAATACCACTGGAGAAGAGAAAGATCTTTTCCTAGGTTAAATTATACCTGCCTCTAGCATTTCTACAACGATACATTCAATATCACTCTTTTGGGCATAAGGATATATGAAAGGACTTATGTTTAGAGGAAAAATTCTCAGAATTAGGTGAATAGCATGATCATGATTGTGAATAGGTGCAAGACCTTTCAGAGTCTCAAATACCTTGGAATGATTGTCAACTGGAGAAATGGATGACTTAGATGTTTGAACATCTAGTGAACATAATTGCGTAATTACCCCCTATTGTTCCTTTTTGAGAATACTTTTTATACCATTATAGCCAATTATCTTCCTAGGTTTCCCTATGATACCCCTTAATTCAATTTCCTTTCATTTTAATAAAAAAATCAAGAAAGGTTTTTGAAAATTAAAAGATATCCTCCCTGACTATTTTAACCATTGGACTCCTAATACAACATCCACACCACTGATTGGAATGGAAAGCATTAGACTGTTCAATACATATTTCCCCATGGTTAGATTGATAATATGGAAATTCCCTGAGAAATATATCTCCTCCATTTTCAACCATAACTTGACACTCTCGTGTTGGGTATAAAAAGATATTCAAATCCTTGGTTATCTTAAAATGAATAAAATTGTGAGTACTAAATGAATCAATCAACACTATTATATTTTTCTTCATGATAAATCCTTCTATATTAAGAGTTTGAGGAGTGGAAATTCCCACCAGTGCATTACAAGATATGGTCATATCCATTTCTTCATTCTCATCCCTAAATTTGGTTCATGGTGTATATAATCCTCTTTTAATGTTTCTTGTTTCTTTTCTTCCTCCTTTTCACAATCTATGTAAAATACTTTCTTCTCAATAGACTTACAACATTTAGTGTATTTTTTATCACAATTCTACCAAAGCCCTTTTTCTCATTTTTTCTCCAGTTTTTTTGGCGTTAGCCTTGTAGGCTACATGATCCAGGGGCAACAACACTTCCATCTTTATAGTTGTGAGTGGTAGACCTTGTTTCCATAATTTTGCTTTCAACTTTTCTTTCCACCCTAAATGGACTTTGCAATGACTTAAGTTCTCAAAGGGGAACCTCATGTTGGATGTTATGCTTTAAATTCCCTCTGAAGACATCAATCAGATGCTCCTCTAGAATATCAATTACCTTGATATTCAATCTATATAAGTCCTCAATGTGCTCCCCAACTAAGCCCTTTTGTTTGAGATTTATCATTTGGATGAAGAAGGAATTTCTCTTTGTATCCTAATAATATGCTATCAATTCCTCCATAAACATTCTCCAGGTGACTATTGATTTATGAGAATAAAACCATCGATACCATACAAATTGATTGGGTTCTAAATATAAAGTTTAAATGTGTACCTTTTGTTTCTGTTAGACAGCTTGTCGATCAAAGCACTGCTCCATATATAGTATCCATGTTACCAAATCATTACCATCAAACTTCCTCATATTGATATTTGTAATGTGGTTAGTCTTTAACCAATTGTTGGAGTATCTAAAATCATAATTCATATTCCTTTGCTCCTCATCCTTATTTTCATTGCATACCTTGTCACCGCTACGAAGTCTTTCTTGCAACAACTTTCTCAAACCTTCCTTCAACCCTTCCATCTTAACATTCATCATCACTTCCATGTATCCTTTTAAACCATCCTTCAAAACTCCCATGTCCCATTTTATTGTTTCATTTAAACCATCTAATTCATTTTCAGTTTCTCTTTGTGAGAGTGAAATTTGTTGCACTTGGTCTCGTAATTTTGATATATCATGTTAAATTTCTTCCTCTTCTTCAAGTATCATATTAAATATTTCTATTGGCTTGTTGGGTGTATCCATATTTTTGTTTCAAGGAATATTAGAACTAAATAATTATATTTTTTATTCAATATGCACTTTGAATCACTTCAAACTATTTTTTGAAGCAAAAGTTAAGAAAAGTTATAAAAATACACAATTTTCTTTCTTTCTCTTTGGAGCTTGATATTGAAACTATTGTATCTATGTCATTCCAATATTCTAAGGTCTAAAACTTCATCCTAAGGTATATTTATATGTCTTCTTTTCAACCTCACAATTTATACTGAAATTTTCCCATGATGGCCCGATTATGGACTAGTTTAGTATAGCCAACTTGTATAGAATTCCATGGGTTATGTTTTTTACCTACATTCATCCCGAAGGAACTAAATCATGTTCTATATCATTCACTTTTTATAGAAGTCTAATATGATCCTCGAAGGGAAGGTTATGACGATTTTACCTAGGTCACATGTTAGAGACTAAATTACGAAGCACGCAGAAACCATAAATGTCTTGGTCCCTATAAATGAAAATGCAGTGAACCAAGATCTAAAATTTTGACATGAATTTTACCTATATGTATACTCCACATGGTAAAAATTTCAACTTCTAGATCATTATATAAATAAATTTATAGCAAAAATTCCAAGCTGACCTGTTTGAAGCAGCAAAATTCTAGGATCCAAAGGTCTGATACCAAATGTTATGTAACAATATTACAAAATAGATTAAAGATACATCAACGACTTAAGAATAAGCCTCTTTGAGGGGGAATGATCCTTTTACATCACATAAATGAATAATTCTTAGATTATTCAAATCAAAATACCTCCTTGGTGTATACAGGAGTCTAAGGGGTCAAAATATAATTAGGGCCTACATAACAATAATAATGTAAGGGAACAACAATAATAGTAGTGGGCTTCTATGGGGCACAAAAATAACAATACTTGGATTCTATGGGGAATAATAATAACAATGTGGGGGCTACACTATTATTATAGGGACTTAAGAAACTCCCCTGGCGGTATAACAAATAATCCCTATCATTCAAAAGAGATGTTATTATGTGAGAGGGAATACTGCCAAGGAAAATGAAATTAGAGGTTGTACCACATTAGTTGTTAGATATTTTCAATAAAATCAATAAGAGAACATGGGTGGAGTTTATTAATGTAAGGCCGCCTTCATGGGGCCTCAAGATGATGATATTTTTATTTATTTATTGCAAATACATAATTATTCCTATGTTAATTTTGTTAACGTATTTCATTTCATGAGCCTATTCAAATAAATTTGACAAAATAATAGGAAAATACCTGGTTTTTTCCCTCTCATGGTTCTCCTTCGAATTCCACCCAACTAAATATGACACCCTACTAACTAGAAATAGCCTATTTGACTTCCTAGCCTAGGGAACCTCCATAGATTCCCTAGTCTTTTGAGTCCAAGTCCAAAATTTCAATTACAGTGTGTGTACAACCTCTAGACACCAAGCACCTTCCCAACTCCCAACTCCAAAATCAAATTTCAATGTTTATTATTCTACACTCTTGTCCCAACATCCTCCACTTGAAAACCACCAAAACAAACCCTACGCTCCTTCGTTCTATAAAAACAAATATCAACCAAAATCCCCTTGAGAGATAGGCCCTTCTTCCTTTTCCCTTCTCCTTATCTTCCCCTTCGAAGCATCCACTTATGCCCTTTAATTTTCTACCTATATCATTTATGAAAGCCTACCCTCCTTCAAATTTCTCAAGCCCACCCCACCTTATCTCTCTCACCTACTACATAATATCCAATTTAATGTATCTTGAGTGGTCAATTCATTCATTTCACTACACTCTACCATATAGTAATAAAATAATACAATCTCAAAATTCAGTTCAAAGTCAAAGGATTACATAAGAATCCCATTTAAATTTATATTAAATTAATCATATTATAATCCACATCATCACTAAACTATTAATTAGGATTAAGGGATAATTATTTAATTAGCAATTAATCAAGATTATGGATTAACCATAATGTTACATTAATTAATCTTTAATCAACCTTAACAATTAATCATGAAGTTACATTATGATTTAACTTTCATAGTAGACCATAGAATAATAGCATATTTGTGAGAGATATGAGCATGTATCTTTCATACGCATACCTTATACATAAACTAATAACGCTAATAAGGAATTGTCACAACAAAAAATATCATAGTAGATATGGTAATAACCAATTATAACATATAAGGATCAAGAAATGGTCATTACATAAACCCCTTGTTAACAAAACTTCATCTCAAAGTTAGAGTTAAGAAGGTACAACTAGTCGAGTAATATGGCGATTACACAATCAAAATATGGAGAAGACCTAATCACCCAAAAATAAATAAAAGAATATGAATAAATTTCTTCTCATTTGGAATTGACATCTAACTTATATTCACTCATCCTTCCTAACATACATCTAATCCCATCATATATATCCTTTGTTGTAATATACTATGACAACAACTATAATGATCTAACCATTAATAGAACCAAAATGGTGGAAGCATCGATTATATTGACTTGAATTGACCAATAGGAAAGTAATAGTTTTCATCACACATCTAAGGGAACAGTTTCATCATAGAAGTACCACTACTCTAGGTTGTGAGGTTATAGGGTGGGAAATGCCTCCACCCCTCCTCAAACAAATAGGGTTGACACCATGACATGGACCATAGTATGGCCTAGGTATTAGGTTTTTTTTATTGCAGTATTTCGTTATACAGACATGCTACCTGCAAAAACACACCAAACTCTAATGCCATAACAATGCATTTCATGAATACAAATTATAATAGAACAATGTACATCATACTATTACTCATTTAGTGTCTTCAAATTGGCTAGTTACTAGCAAGGTTCCGTGGCTATCACATAGCCCCCTCTGAATGTATAGGTTAGTTATCATCCAAGTAATATATAAATATATATAATAATATATATAATATAAATTATATATAATATATATATATATATATATATAATAATAATATATATATATATATATTAAAAATATATAGCATTAATACAGACACACACACAACACAACACACATAATGATATGTGTGATACATTATCAAACTCGATATCCATGTAACAAAATCTCTCAATTAACATCAACATGAAGGAAGTAAATCATACATCAAACATTTTAATAAAAAAAACATAATTCATCTAGTGTTTTATATAAATGAGTCCATTTTTCCATAATTAAAAATGCAACAATATTACTTAGCATTCATAAATAATACATCAGGAAAAATACAAATAGGCCATATGTATAAGTATTTATATAGCTCAAAATGGGGTAGAAAATGTGGTCAAAAATTGGCATGTAGTATCGACATAAAATATTTCCATCCTCGTATGTAATAGACCTTGGGCTATAAATATCCCACTATAACTTAACCTATTCCAACAATTGATGCCTAAGTTATCAAACTCTACTATCTAGTATGAGTAATGACTCGAATTATGTGTGTGTGTGTGTGTGTATTATATTATCAGACTCAATATCCACGTAAAAAAATCTCTCAATTAACATCTACATGATGGAAGTAAACCATATATCAAATATTTGAATAAACAAAAACATTATTCATCTAGAGTTTTATATAAATGAGTCCATTTTTCCATAATTAAAAATGAAAAAATAACATTTAGCACTCATAAATAACACATTAGGAAATTGAAAAATAGGGCCTATGTATAAGTAGCTATCTAGCTCAAAATGGGGTATCAAATGTGGCCAAAAATTGGCAAGTAGTATCAACATAAAATCCTTGCATCCTATTGTCGTTGTGAGAATGACCCTCCAAAAATTTTGCCTATGTCAATTTTGGAGCCTACATCAACTATCACTTCAAGAATTAGGGGAATTTTGAGGTCAAAAATAGGCATCCTAAGGAAATTATAAAATAATAGTGGAAATAATAAAATAAGATGAGATTACATCGTCAAATTTTAGAGGCAAAAGGAAAAACTATTTTTTGAACTCATATTTTTAACTTATGTCCCTTTGGGTTTACTGAAATTTAAAGTGACAACACTTGTTGGATGCAGAATTTGATTCCTCGTCCAAGGATTACCCATGTTGCATACTTTGATGGACCCTACTACACAAAAAACGAGAAATACATGAAAAAACGTGATTGCAATCACGTTTTTCATGTAGTTGTCATTTTTTGTGCAGGAGGGTCCATTGAAAGTATGCAACATGGGTACTCCTTGGATGAGGAATTAAATTTTGCATCCAACGAGTAATCCCTCTCGAAATTTGAGTAAAACCTTAGGTAGATAAGCTCAAAATACGAGTTGAAAAAGTAGTTTTATTATTTTATTATTTTTTAATCTTTTTACCTTTTTACTCCAAAAATGGCGAATCATCCCACATGGTTGACATCATCATCTTGAATCCCATTGGTTCTTAAAAAGATTATTTTGGTCATGCATTTTTCTTAGGAAGGCCCATTTTAGACGTCAAAATTCCCCTAATGCTCCATTTTTTCATCATGTTGTTTGATTTTCTTTTTGTGTGTTTTCTCCTAGTGTCGCATCCTCCTAAGTCAATGTTTCCTAAGCATCGTCACTTAACCATTAGAAGTGCTTGATTTATTTAATCCATGGTTGGGTTAACTCATCACTTACCTTGACTTAGAAACTTACCTTCTTGCCATGCACACACTCAAAAAAACACTCAAAGCCATAGAAAAAGAAAACAGAAGTGAGAAAATCACTCACAGAAGAAAAAGTGCACTCCAAGTTGATGAAGACATGCGCTTGACCTGAGCGCACTCCTTCAGGATGAATAAGTGCACCCTCCTTGAGCACACTACTTCATGTTAAGAAAGTGCACATTCCTTGGGCACACTCCTTTGTGGTGAAGACATGCGCTCTTCCCGGGTTTAGTCATGAGCCTCTTGATTGCACGTTGGCGCACTCCAAGAAAATAACAACCCACTTAACTTCTCTTAACTAACCCTTTCACACAACGACTAGTGACGATCATGCATGAAAACGTTTTGCATGAAAGCTCTTTTAAATCAACGCAGGTAATCATTCATTTGCATAATCATTCTCATCTAAGTTGAGTGCACAATCTTGGATCAAGAAACTCTTCATCAGCCAATGTTACAAGTAAGTTTTGCATGTTGAATATTTTAATTGCCTTTCATGATTTCATTGTCGTTATTACTTTTCTTGCTATTGTTTCTTAATTTTTTAGTTTGTTTTCTAGAATTTGTGTTCAATATTGATGTTGCAATGTTAATCTATTTTCACACGCAAAAACTCTTCACATTCTTAAACCTTTAATATTTTGTCATGAATGTGAAAGAAATTATATAACCTTCCCCTTCGTAGTGTGCCCTCTCCCTCTCCTTGAGCACATGAGTGGATTCTGAAATCCTAAAGGACAAACAACTCACCCCTTCAACCCTTCGAAGTGAACCAATGCACCCTTGATTATTTATCCACTTTCCTAAACACATAAATGCATTGCAAAGCCTTGAATGAACCATTACACTCCTTGATACGTTGAAAGTATGCCCTCCTAGTTTTTCATGCCTATTTTCTCATGCGCGCAAGTTATTTTATGTTTTTGTTCATAGATTTTCATAACCAGTTACATGTGATAGCTCTTTGTACATGATTTACAAGTATTGTTGCATAAATAGGTTGCTTTAATGTTATGAATCTGATATGAAAATATAAGACAATGCAAATAACCCAAGAAATAAACCCAAGAATAATAAGATCGAAATTTATAGATCTAGCAAGAAAATATAAGATAGTAGAGATAAACCCAATAATAAAAATATCTGAATATAGAAATTCTTCACTTTATTAATCAAACCCTTAAGATAGGGCAACACCATACATTCACTCCTTAAGGAAGGAGAAACCTCCACAAGCCATATGCATGTTCATACAATATTCCTTGACAACTCTCAATGGGGAGTCACTAGCCTCTATATAGGCCTCATACATACAATACCATGGGTCATTACCATGGTTCCCTCAATACCATCTATCTAATACCATGGTCTTATTACATTATTGCTAACTACTTGTGGTCCCTTACATGATACGGGTTAACCACCTTATTTGTTACTATGGCCCATCCCATTATTACATTATTCCCTTGGGTACCGCCCTTTGTACCCCATATTATCCCCCCTAGGTATACTACATTCCACCCCCTTAACATGTTTCATCCCTGAAACATGGGAAGAACACAAATAAAAAGATCTACTCAAAAGAGTAGTCCACTGGTACCATGCACTTGCATCTAGCCATCCAAGAGAAAGGTGAACTTTTGATCTCACTGGTGCCTCACTTGCTTGAGATGGAAGTTGATCCTCGTAGCTCTTTTGTGTTGATGTATAGTAGGTGGATCGTCGCTGCTCTCTATATGACATGCGGCGGTTGTTGTCCTTGTAGCTAATTTGTTTCCATCTTGTTGTTTTTTTTCTTGCTGGGTGATGTGGGTGGTGATATGCTAAAGGTTTAACCAACAGTGTATATTTCTTTAATTTACCACCTAATGGAGCCTGATTGTTAGCTGGTACATGTTGTGGTGCCTATTGTGGTTTCTTATCTTCCAATATTACTTCAACCACTGAATCCTCATCTGATGTAACATTTTCTGCTGCAACCTCCTTAGACTCTACCTATTTTTCTGGTACCTGGTTTAACGTTTGTGTTTAGTTGTCGACCATCAATGGCTCACCATCTGATATGTTAGTCCCTAGGAAATCCTCTGCTTCAGCCTCCGTGGACTCTACCTGTTTATTGATGGAAATATCCTGTAATGTAATTTTCTTATTTTTATACCAAAGCTTCAGGAATTTCTTCTGCACATTAATATTTATAGTACCCACCGATTCCATTCACGGGTATCCCAAAACAACATCCTCATTAGCCATATCTAAAGCATAAAAATCAGAATGCAATATATACTTGTCCATAGAAATCTTCAAATCTTTATAAACTTGCACCTGCTCATTATTAACATGTGTGTGCTCCATGTGTTTCGCTGGCACTTGTAATTTTTTTGCCAAGTTGACATTTATGAGATTTTGCTTGCAACTCAGATTTATAGAAACAATGATTTTCTCCTTCTGAATCAATCCATGAACCTACAATAAGGATATACCAGTAGGAAATAACCCCACATGTTTCTCCTTATCTTGTTTTCTAGCGTGAGACCATTTGTCTAAAAGGACTCTTTCAAATTCTTCATCTGAAATTTTGAGCCACAACTTGCAATTAAGTGAGAACCACCATCTGGCTGCCTCATATTTCATACCAAGCCATAGGAAAAACCTCCAATTTTTTTGATATAATGACTTTTCTCTTGCTATGAATTCTTCAATAGTAGGGCCATTATCTTTTCCTATAAAAAACATCTTGCTAGATGGCACGAAACAAATCACTTACTTGGTGAAAATTTAGAGTGGTCACAGTTTAGTCAATATTGCTCTGAATCTTTATTATGACCTATTTTCGGAAATATAATGATCATTCTCCATCTTCCCATGTGACAGAAATCCTAATCTAGGAACTGGAATTTCAGATCTGTGCTACAACTCTCCCACCTTCACCAAAAATTCTGAAAAAGACGTTGATTTTAAATCAGCGATACCTCCCTCATCCGGACTTCGATTCGACTGATTTTTTTTTGAATTTGGGTATTTTTTCACAAAAATTCCAGATCTACAATTAGATTTTGTATATTTTTCACCAGAACATACAGATTTGCTCCGCAATCTCACCGCCCAAAAAATGTCTGCAACAACACTGATTTTTAAATCAGCAAGATCTCCTTCATCCGGACTCCGATTCGGCTGTTTTTTTTTTTCAATTTGGGTATTTTTTCACAAAAAATCAAGATCTACAATTAGATTTTGTAGATTTTTCACCAAAATGTACAGATCTGATCTGCAAACTTGTCGCCCCAAAAAATTCCTGCAAAAATAAAAAATATTCTCCACTTTGCCCAAGAAAGTGCTCTGATACCACTTGTTATAGATCCCTACATTCACTCCTTAAGGAAGGAGAATCCTCCACAAGCCATATGCCTATTCATATAATATTCCTTTACATCTCTCAATGGGGAGTCTCTAGCCTCTATATAGGCCTCATACATACAATACCATGGGTCATTACCATGGTTCCCTCAATACCATCTATCTAATACCATGGTATTATTACATTATTGCTAAATACTTGTGGTCCCTTACATGATATGGGTTAAACACCTTATTTATTACTATGGCCAATCCCATTATTACATTATTCCCTTGGGTACCTCCCTTTGCACCCCATATTATCCCCCCTAGGTATACTACATTTAAACTAATCTTGACATTATGAGTGTGATGCCACAAATAGGTGTTTGTGCTACAATTATTGTCACCCTATCATCATTTGTTGGAGCCATGCCTCCTCATAAAGTGGCCTCCAAAGAAATCTCAAAATCAAGCACTTAGGAACCTGTTGAAGTTACCAAGCCAAACATTCCCATATATGCATACACATAATGCTTCATTCATAAACTATTAATGTCACATGGCGCATGATCAATGACACATTCATGAAGGAGAGGTTTGATAAGAACTTAGATGATGTGCACGCATATATCAATATCAATAATTCCAGGATGCATAGGATTGCATGAAGATTCTCAGTCATGACATGTGTAGAGGTGATTGAACAAATCATTCCACAAATTGATGAATCTCACCTTGTGCTTCATAATGAGAGTTACAGTCAGTTTTCCACCTATTATGGTGAAGACATATAGACATATGGCAAGGTGCTCAGTCTTGCAAAACATGTAAATGATAACTTTTATAAGAGACGGGATGACCCCGAAAAAAGTGACATTATCAAATCATGGTGTCGAGAGCCTGTCAGGTTTCTCCATCACTCATCCATAGTCTATCTGACTAATATTTTTAGATATGTATATCATTATCATGGTTATGTGTTGTTGGTTGCATGGGTTGAAGAACACTGATGTGTTTGAGGATAATTGGACATCTATGCTTAACGTCATGGTAACCCACAATAGAGTTTTCAATTGGGAATATATTTTATCATACGCGTAGTAGATTCATGTGGGGTAGGAAAAACATATCCGACGGTGAACCAAGCACTGGAGTTATACATGTATGCATTTCTCTTAGATGGAATCTATGCAGATTATGCGTTCCTAGGATTGAACTGGAACTGGACCCTTGAGGAGACGTTCTCGACTTATTTCCACTAAAGGGTGTAAAGCTTTAGAGGCATATCTAATAAATTAGTGGAGAACTTCTTTGTAGTTATCTTTCAGATGATATTTGAGATCGATCCTCCTTGCATGACCAATCAACCGAATGAGTCACTTCGAGGTATCATGTACTAGTTTGCAGCTCCCGACGGCACATAAATCATTTTTTTTGTTGTTAGATATCACCTCATGTCATGTCATGATATGTGACCAATAAGGTGTTCATGCAAGAAATAGTAAATCAGTTGGAAAATGGATTGTCAAGAGTTCTTCATAGTAGGAAGAAAGCCCATTGGCCCAATTTCTTATTGAGGATCAGATTACAAGTGTTAAAGAGCCAAAAATGTGACAACAAGAGATATAAAGGAGTTGGAACACCTACACTTTTCCACTAAATAATTTCATGGATATGATCCCAAGAGAGTATGCAAGAAACATTGTGAAAGGATTGGTCACAATATGGGGTACTCATAATTGTCCACAACAAAAGATGAGATGATAAAGAACCAGTACAACACAAACATGAAGGAATTTCTAGGAATGGAGGCCAATTCACTCCAAGATCATCCATCACAGGAATTGCAGGTGCAGGAGGAAGAACAGATAACCCTTCAAGAGAAGAAAGTATCTCCTAAGAAAAGGATCAGGTATGACTCGATAAGCAAGAGTAGCAAGAAATGGGAAGTCGATACTTTAAACATAGGAGCTCTTCAAGGAGAGGAGAGAAGCAAAATAAGAAGAGGAGAAGAGTTAGAAGGACGAGTTTCTCCAGAAGAAACAAAAAGAAGAAGATTAAGAGAGGAGAAGAATACAAGAAGAATAACAAAGGAATTCCTAGCAGGAAGAAGTAGCACAGAGATTGGAAGAATAACACCTAAATCAAGAGATTTAATAGGAAGCGTTGGAGGAAGAAGATACCATCCAACCTATGGATTATGAACTAGGCACTCCAGAGGAACCTCCCCTTACATGTGGTCATCTTCCATTTGCGGAAAAGGGAATGACACCTCCACTGGAATATAGAATCATGAATTTATGTACTATAATGTTTGATCAAATTAAGAAGAGGATTATGCAGCAAAGGAATAGATACTTCCATAAGTATCCTTAGAATCAACCTTTGTTTCTATAGAGAAGGTGATAACCTCCAACACTAGAAGGAATCCCAAAGCTATTATGGCAGAAAATGTTACATTTTCTACAGTGGCATAGGATAATTCTGAGTACTTGTTGAATGAGAATGCTAGGCCGAGAAGAGAACTTGCTATAGTGAAGAAATAGGCAGACCATCTTGCGGTGTAAAATCAATAGTTGTCATCGCAAAGCCTCAATACCTTAGAATGGAAATTTTCATCCAATTTGAACATACTCTCCATGCACATGTAATGGGGTCAGAACCATCTTCTCCACACTGATGTACATGTTATCTATTTCTTGCAATGCCTCCTTGTCACATACAATAGGCTACTCGTCATGGACTAGGGACTCAACATATACGTGACCAAATGATTTGAAAATGGTTGAAAGGATTCATAATCCTAATACATAGCTACATCAATGAAATACAATTATTACTACAATGACATCAAAGAGCCCATATATGGCTAAAATATGATTCTCTCTCATGGATATCTATCACCATGTCTCAAACAATATACCAAATGATAGACATGATAGTATATGGCTACAACAATGATATCCAAACTCATATATTGTTGAATAAAATCTTCTGATTCACTACTCTTCATGCCAACCATGACTTGTGACTCTACTACCACTCCTCCAATAACCAAATGATAAAACAATAATGTTAGAAGGCTTTCTCATGAGAGTGCATGGCTGAAATAAATGGATGACAAGACTCTTCAATCTCTTATTATATGCATGACTAATACAATGATATACAATTCAAGCACATGGATGAAAATGTGCTCCTTTAACTCAAGGAAACATATGTTATGTTGCTACAAACAACTAAATAAAGGAAATGAAAGACATAATAAGTAATCCATGAAACCTGCATATCATGCATAGCTCCCCCTAAGCTCATTATACCTCCATTGAGTAGGTTGATCTAGTGTACCTAAATGTGCATGAGACTCTCAATCAAACATGATTTTGCAACCCATACTCACCATGCTCCCATACTACTACCATATGCTCCCCCTAAGACCGTGCATGCCTCTCATAGCTATTCTATAATGTTGTATGCGTATGAATATATCAACAACCTATATAGGGTCTAGCTCCTCTACTCATAATCTAAAGAGGAGAATATTTTCTTGATTTCTTGCTTCTTCTCACATTAGAGGAAATTTCAGCCTAAAAGTGGTCTCCTAAGGAAAAATCAAGAAATTAATAAAAAACGCCATGTAGACAATTTTTTTAATATTGCTTTACTTTTATCCATGATGCAAAATGTTTATTAGCATGAGATTTAAGAAAAAAAATTAGTATATTATTTTAAATTTTTTAATTTTACCGAAATCCCTCAATATATGGCACTTTTATTAAAATAACTATCTATATATATTTTATATTTAAGTTGAATTGTCTATATTTATATTTTATATTTAATTGTCTATATATTTTTTATGTTTAACTAGCAAGGTGATTGTCTACTTTAAAATTATCTTGGCCTTCTAGATGTAAATGGTCATCTTGATTCTCTCCTTGGTTGTTGCTTGTGGTTATGTTTCCTCTTTCATTTCTTGCACCTTTATTAGTCCAATTCTTCACTGCAAGCTTCTTAGGTACTTCATTGTTGTTTTTTTCCTTGCTATGAGTTGGACTCACATTTTTCAAAGCCAAGAGAATATCTAATCATAAGAAATATTTGGCTCTTAAGCATACAATGCAAGATATTAGTGCTCTTTTCTTTCTTTAGTTGATCATCCTTCTGCTTTAACTATTTCCTCACAAATACCACTTCAGCCTCTAACTCTTCAATTCGATCTTATTTCTCATTTTTCTCATTGATCAACACATCCTCTATTACCTTGGCCTCCTACAACTGGACATTTGGATTGATAACTTCTTCTCTCTTCCCATTCTCCTTTTCGTCGAAAACATGTAGAAGTTTCTCATGATCTCTACATGCATTTATCAGCCTACTAAGCCCAACAAATCATTTATCTATTACCTCGATAACTGAGTCATATTCAGCTTGAAGGAGCATCAATTTATCAAATTCACCAACATGAGTATCTAAATCAACAATTCTAACATCATAATTGTTTAAATCATAACTGAAAAATAATTCATCTATATTTATACCTTAAGATTTGGTGCATTGGAGCAAACTAGATTTTGTTGAAGTTGCATCTTGATGACAAGTTTTATGATTCATACTAGGGGGGTGACGTTATTCATCCTCTGAGGCTACGAACTTTTTATTCTTTTACATTTTTTTAATATTTTCTTCTCCTTTGATGAGTCCATATAGCACCTACAAACTATCCATATATCGTAGGCAAATTTCAGGTTTGTTTTCTTTTCAATCTCTCCACATTATGGAGATTCTCATCAGTAATGCACCTTGCTTGGGCATATTCTTGCATCACCTTCGTTGACATATGATTCTACCCACATAGTCCACATAAAAGCTACCAAATGCTAGATCCACAGGATAATAACTGAGATATAATGATTTCACCCCATACCTAGTATTTTGCAGCAATGAGTATTGATACTCCCTAAGGATTCATCCTGAAAAAAAATCCAAATTTTTAGAAATACATTACTTCGGTCTACTCTCTATAAATTAAGCTACAACCAAGAGCCCCCACTCTGATACTAATTACCAAAAATGTGCAAGCCTCTAGTGTGAAATAAATGTGAGCCACAACTCGCAAAAACTACATAACCCACCTCCTGCACTAGTTTTCTAGCCACCACTAGAAGGAAGCCTCTACTCCATGCGCAACATTGAAGGCCCCAACCTTGAAACCCTCGTGGACCTAATTTCATCTATTTTCAAACTACAACCCATTTCAATTCAGATCAACCGAACCATGAGCCTCATTTAATGCTAGTTTCATACTAGGCCACATATAACGTTAAGCTCAAACACTAAATTCATTCCCTCCAACACAATCTTAGCCAGAATCAATACATCACCTCAATGCAATCAACAACATACATATAAATCTACAATAACACGACAAATATAATATACAATAAAATAAAAAACAAGCCTCCAACATACACACTCTCCACATAACTCCATCAAAATCATACATATTCTTATCATCAAAACTCAGCCATGTCTCAACAATAGCAACCACACGTAATACATACAATAGAGCTACATCCATATCAAATCCATCGAATAATAAAGCATGATTTTCTCAAGTATGATCCCCTCCATACACAATGTTATCAATATGAAGATGTCATGGAGAGCTACTAACGTCTAATTCTCCATTGTAATAGAAATATTCTCAACCAAAATCCATTGTAGACCTGCATAAAATGCTTTCTAAAGCATGCACACAAAAATCTACGATAAAATTGATTTCCTTTAGTGATCTGCTATAGCTATGTCTCTCCTCTCACATTGATCTCAATTTTCTCAATTCTCTACAATGACTTACTCTCACAAAAGGACCAACCCATCTTTCAAAAATATTTCATTTATAAACAGATTGTTTAAAGTGATTAAACAATAATCACTCAGAGATATGGAAAGAAAAACACTCATGTCGATGCTCTTGTATGTTTCTCCTTGACTTGATCCAACACTATGTTAATTCAATAAGAGACCTATTTTTGACTTGATCACCTTCTAGAAGACTCTAGACCATGAAAAACATTCAAAAAATACTCTAAGAAATGCTCATGGTATTTTATTTGTATCCTTATGAACTCAAAAATTCACCTACATGACATCAATGCTGGGATAGAATTGGAACCCAGGGATGATCATCATAGGGATAGCATGGAAGAGTAGGGAGGTTTCTCAAATCCTTGCTATGTGCTAGTAATCATCCCAGGGATGTTGCTCTAACTTAGGGGGAACCCCCTCCTCTCTGCCCTACCATTTATCTTCAACCCTTCTCTAACACTTGTAGAACCTTTGTATACATTAGGAACACCTTAGCAACATATCATCAAGCATCTCATCATCATGACGAATCCTCTAAGATTGTTGAAATAAAGGTAAGACAATTGACTGCATAAGTTGACTCCTTTGGTAGACATCCTACATTCACATCAATCCCAACACTATGTGGCCAAAAATGATCAGTTGTATATACTAGAAATTTCACTGACTAAACACTCCTTGTATCTAAACTAGCCCGCTGTATTTTTCACATGCTCTTCACTCATCACCTTGCACATTTGTGATAGACCAGGTCACACTATATATTGTTATACCCATGCATAGCTCAACAATAAATTGTGTAGATCAACTCATAACAAACATTTCTTTGTCACATGGAGCACGTCGCTTATCTAATGCACGCACAAATTTCATTGTCAGTCTAATGGCCCATCGCTTCTCTACATACATAGACCACCTCTTGCTCGTGTGACCAAGTCAATCTACAACAACATTCAGTTAGAATTTGTACATACAAACAAGTTGCTCTATATTAACAACTACTTCATGTTAAACATACATTATATGTGTATACATTCCGCCCTGAGTCACACAACATCCAACATTCAAGTAAATGGCTGCAAAATAATTTGGATCTAATCTCCTAGGCCACTACTTAGACTAAATAAATATATATACTGATTACATCGCACCTTATCATTGGAGACTATATCAACTAATTACTTGTGACCAAATAAAATTTACTCATTTCTAGACTAAGTCCATCACTCCAAACACCTTCGCAAAATTCTCTAGCAAGTCCCATGGTTTTTATTTTTGTGTGCACAGGAAGATATATGAATTTTTTGTGGGCTCACACAACAATCACATATATATTGCAAACTTATAATTTTGTAAAATGATTTACACATATCTCCTCTCTCCATCAATACCTGCAAAATAACATTTGTAAACATCATGCTAACCACCTACAACACCATAAACACATAAAACATACATAAATACCATGCACAAGAATTTACAGTTGAAATTAATGCTAAGATATAGCTAACCCAACTATCTACATCAATTCTGACACCATGCTTCCAACACATATCTCTCCCCATACTTGTTTGGGTATGTGTAATGGCTAAAACAACGTTGGATATTTTACTATTTATCCTTTATTTCTTTGGAAAACCTAATATTCTCTTACAAATTTTTTAATATATTTCTTCATTCCTTATCCATTTTATTTGTTGTATTCTTCGATATATTCTAAGGAACCCTATATGTCCTACCATTGGATCTTCATCAGACTTCCTTGATACTTGTTGATTCAAATTTTATTGAGGGCATAGAAATATTCTATGCTTGTACCAAAGTATATCTCTCTTCCACTCAAAGTCCATTCTTTCCTCTATAAATTGTATTTTTTGTTTATTTTTGATGTCAATTTTTCATTAATTGTAATATTTTCTTATTCATACAAGAATAAAATATGTAATAGAATATAAGCTTGGGGATTATTATACTCTAAAAGGAGCAACTTCTATGACATTGCCCTTCCACTTTTGTAGATTATTTCAAAATCAAACCCTAGAATTTTTATACCCTCTTCATTTTGTTATTTGAATAAAAATATTTTTTCCAAAAAAGTAATTTAGGCTATAATGATCAGGCTTAACTCTAAAGTTCCTTTCAATGATATATTGTTTCTATTTTCTTATTGCATGTAAAATTGCTTCCATTTCTTTTTCATGTTTTGATTTACCAAATCCTTTCCTTTTAACTATTTTCCTTCAAAATTCAATGTATACCTTCTTGTGTTAATACCACTCTAATTACTTGTCTTGATGTATCATATTCTACTATGAATGTTTGATCAAATTCAGATGCTTCCAATACTAGTGTAGATGACATGGCATCCTTTTAAGAGAGAGAATGCCAATGTAGCCTCATTATTTCATGCAAATAAAAATTTAGTCAAGGAAGATGTGTGCGGGCCTTTAATTTTTGCATAATCGTTAAAAAAATTGTAAGTATCATGTGAGTACAACAATTCCTATATGACTATTGATATTCCTAGGAATAGGTCATTCTAATAGTTTGTATCTTTTGAATTTCTGCCTTCACTTCTTCCTTTGAAACAATATCACCAATACGTTCTACTTCTCCTTTCCCAAAAGCAAATTTGATTATTTTTACATATAATTAATTGTTCTAGGGAATTTGTAGAACTCTATGCACATCTTTAATGTGGTCTTCCCATGATTTCCAACACATAAGTATATCATCAAAGAAAACCAATACAAATTTTCAAAGATAGGGTTCAATTTTTTTTTTCAAAGACTTTAAAAAGTGGAAGGATCAATAATCAACCGAAATTGATGACTAAGAAATAATAGTGCCCTTTGTTTGTTATAAACTTAGATTCTAGAATATATTATTTTCTTAATGATCTAGTGACTCTTGAATTAATATCACACTTTATAAAATAAAACATCCCATGAAGCTCATCAAAATTTGGATTAGAGAATTCGTTCTTAATGGTGATTTTTTTTATATCTATATTTAGGACACATCCTCCAATAATTTTCCTTCTTTCTGACTAGCCCTAGCAGACTTGAAGATTAACTCCTACTAAGCTCATTCATCCCCTTTTGTTGATGAGGATATCTATAAGGCCTTTTATAAGGAGGACTACCTCTAGGTATTAGCTTGATTTGATGTTCATGACCTCCAAATGGAAATAAATCCTTAGGAACTTCTTTGAATACCCTACAATGGTTTTACAAGGTGCAATTTAATTCATTTAGAATATTTTCATCTTCATGCCTAACTTCCATAGAATAACATTTAACCATATCTCCCTTTCTAACATATTTAGGATATTTTCCATTCATTTATAGTTAAAGACTTATGAATGTGTATATTTTAACCCTTTGAGTTCATATTGAATTCATTCAAATTCATATCCGATGCATAATTCACCATACTTTGTAGAAATTGTTCCCCATGTTCTCAATCATTGAATTCATATAACAACTTCTACACCTCAAATGGGAATGACATACATTATGTTTTCCAAATTCTATTATCACATACTCATTTTAATGATGTGGAATTATCCCACACAACGAAAACTCTGTTCATTACAACCAAAACTTGAAAATTTTCACTTGATACACAAAATAATTGAGTTTCTTTGCTAATCTTTCATCAATTATGTTATGGGAACTACCTGAGTCAATAATTATCATGACCCTTTTCTTCTTAACGTAACCATCAATATTTAAGGTCTGAGTTGATGGAAAAACTACCAATTCATGAACAATGATTTCACACCTATCTAAATCAATATTCTCCAAAATTTTGGCCTTTATTTCCCACTTTTTTCAATTGACAAGCTATTCCTAATTTCCTTGTCTATATAGCTTTGCTTCCCCTTCAACATTATATTCCATGATGAATAATTTATTTTCTTAACATTTATATCCTTTTGAGCATTTGTTGTTACAAATAAAGCATGGTATTTTTGCTATTTTTTTCTCCATTTCCTTTTATGATATTCAAGTAAGCAAAGGTATTGTATCGTTATGAGCCCTAAATTATCTTTGCTTCAGTTTTATGCTAGAATGGATGAGTTTTGTCTATCCCTATCCTATTCTTGATTATGATGATAAATTTACATAGATTTCTTAATATTTTTGGATATTTTAGGAAAATATATTTTTTAATATCTTCTTTTAATCCACCATTTGAAGCTTCCAATAAATTTTCATCAATTAAGTTATTTAACCTTGTGGCCAATATCTAAAGTTCTTGATTATAATCTTCGATATCAACAAACAGATTGATTCTTGTCAATTGGTTGAACTAGTCTTGTTCCCAAATTTTTACATATTGTGCTTCTAAGTATATTATAATAAACTCCAAGGAAAATTATAAGAATATGATTTCCTTTACCATTGATATGTTTTTATCTAAAAGTTCGAAGTTTCTATGTGGATCCTTTTCTTATCATCCATAACTATGCAATTCAAAATATTTATATATTTGGTTCAACTAGGTCGATACCTCTTGTCCATCAAACTTATTTAATTCAATCTTGGGAATGTTCACACTATTTGGAAACCATCCATGAGTAACTCCAATATTGGAGTTAAATCTCTCTACATTTTTCTTACTATTGGAAGTTGTTTAACATTGATATTACCTTTATTTTCATGATCCCCTTCCTTCATATTATCAATTTTAGGAAGCCTCTCATATAGGAATTGTATAATCTTATGTTTCAATGGTTTCATTTTATTCTCCATTTATTACTTATTTTCATCCATGTTTTGTTCCATATACCTTTTAACCGATTCTTGCATTTATGAGAATTCATACTTCACAATATCACTTATTTGTTTAACTTCCTTCTCAAACTTGGGTTTTTGATACTCATGTCTTCTATTTTTTCATGAGTCATGGGGGAGCTTTATAGAGGTTTAGTTAATGAAGTCAATTTTGGATCTTTCTTTAGAGCCATTAAAAAAAATTATTGGTTCCTAAGCTCAAGGGAGTTCGATGTGTTATAGATCACTGGTGTATGTGTGGGATCCAACAATAGTACTTGGTCCAATATCTCAGGGAACTAACTAAGAAATATCAACCATTACCTTAGCCATACAACCCAACTACCTAGGTACTAGAGAGTGGTATCCGTAACTATTGATCCTAATGTAAATGTTATGAAACCAACTCACAGAAAGATAGAAAAGATAGATCAACGACTTCAAAATTAGCCTCTTCGAGGGGGAAACCTCCTTTACATTACACAAATCAATAATTCTTGGATGATACAAATGACAATACCTCATTTCTATATATAAGAGTCTAAGTGGTCCCAATAAAAGCATAGCCTACATAACAATAATATTGTAGGGGCACAACAATAAAAATAGTAGGATTCTATGGGGCACAATAATAACCACATAGGAACTACATGGGCACAACAATACAATAAGGGGGTTGCACTAATAACAATAAGGGGCTACACTAATAGTATGGGGACCTAACATGCCCCTTTCCTTCAAAAATTGTTGTCCTCAATGCTTGAGTAGTTTTGGATGCTTCTATATAAATTCTCGTACTCCCATGTGGAATCTTCAGTGGGTAAGTTCTTCCACTTGATGAGACACTCTGAAGTTGATCAATTTCATAGCTCTCAGGTTGTTGTTTTTGTGACTGCTTCAAGTTCCAACATTATTTCTCCTTCCTCACCAAGTCCTAACAATATTGTTTGAACTGGGATCTTGAAACCTATAACATTCTTTAAGCATGAAACATGGAAATTGGGGGCACTCTGGAATATGCAGGGAGCTCCAATTTGTATGCCATAGTACCAACCTTTTGTGGAACTTTGTAAGGACCATAGTACTTTGGTGATAATTTATTATCCTTCTTAGCTTGCTTGAGTGAAATTTTTTTGTATGGTTGTAGTCATAAAAATACACAGTGACCTATATCAAAACTTCTTTTGTTGCAATGTTGATCTGCGTGTTTTTTCATTCGATTCTATGCGAAAGTGAGGTTATCCTTTTTCCTCTTGATATGTCCTTCTATCTTGAGAGTTTGAGTGGTAATTTCTACCAATGCATTACAAGATATGGTAATATCCATTTCTTCTTTCTCTAGGGTTGGTTCCTAGTGTATATCATCTTCTCTTGACGTTTCTTGATCCTTTTCTTCCTCCTCTTCACAATCAATGTAGTATAATTTATTCTCAGCAAATTTATGACCCTTACTGTATTTTCTATCACAACTGTAACAAAGGTCATTTTCTCATTTATCTTCCAATTTTTGTGGTGTCAACCTTCTAGGTTGTGGAAGGATAGGAGCAACAACACTTCCATCTTTATAATTTTGAGTGGTAGGATTTCCTGTTGCCATAATTTTGCTTTCAATTTTTCTTGCCAACATAAATGCCTTCTCGAATGAATGAGGTTCCCAAAGATGAACCTCGTGTTGAAATCTATCCTTTAGATTCCCTATGAAGACATCAATTCTTTGTTTCTATGGAATATTGTTTACCCTTATATTCAATTTTTGGAAGTCCTCAATGTGCTTTGCCAATGAACCCTTTTGTTTGAGATTTATCAATTGGCTAAAGAAGGTGTTTCTCTTTGTATCCTCAAAATGTCCTATCATTTCCTCCGTGAAAATTGACCAGGTGACAAGTGGATTACGAGAACAAAGTGCTTTATAACATAAAAATTGATTCGATTCTAAACATAAAGATGAAATATGTACCTTTTGTAACAATTGCACATCATGTAGATCAAAATATTTCTATCTGACAATAACAATAGTTTAGATGATTTCACCTCAAATGGGTTTCCTTTTTATCTTATTAAACATCGTAGAGAAAAAGTAATATCGAAAAAGCCATGATGACCTGTTTGGAGCAGTAAAACCCTAGAAACCAAAGCTCTGATACCAAATGTTATGAAACCAGCTCACAAAAAGATAGAAAAGATATATCAACGACTTCAACATCAGCCTCTTCGATGGGGCAACCTCCTTTACATTACACAAATGAATAATTATTGGATGATACAAATGGAAATACCTCCTTTCTATATATATGAGTCTAAGTGGTCCCAATATAACCAGAGCTTGCATAACAATAATATTGTAGGGTCACAACAATAACAATAGTTACATGTAGAGGCACAAAAATAACAATAATATTGTAGGGGCGCAACAATAACAATAGTTCAAATGATATTAGTAGATCATGTGCTAGCCTACATAACAATAATATTGGTGGGGCACAACAATAAAAATAGTTTAGATGATATTAGTAGACAATGTGCTATTTTGCTTGTGTCAAGGTTCTTTCACAACAGAGAGAGAGGGTAGGAGTTGGTCTCCAATCAGAAGGGAGGACATCCCAACTGTATCAGAAACACACAACACAACTGGAAATGCACATCCTTTGGAGGAGCAATCGACATGGATGTGGTAGTCACAACACATAAGGGAGGATAGCGCATATAACACCCAACAGGATAGTCTGCGCGAGCGTGACGGTCGTTATAACCAACACGGGTGGGACAACGTTAATAACTTATGCAACACATTTCCATAAACATATTTATTAGAACAATTGAATGAGTTCAATTGTTTAATATAGGTTAAAACAACATGTATTACAAGTGACAACACGTGTGAAAATGTGTTGGCCTATTATCTGGCTTCTGAATTAGGTGAAATTTCCAAGACATATCAATACACCATACATCACTAACCCCATGGGCAGGGCGTTGGAGCCACTACTTGCTCCTCAAAGAAAGGATTATAGACTCTAAAGTCTATGTGGGAGGAACTAAGGTGAAAAGTATTTTGCATGTAAAAATGAGGGCTATTTATAGCGAAGGGTAAAACTGGCCCTTGTGACTATTCGACTTTCCTCATGAATGTTTGACTTTCATGAACTTTTAACTTTACATGCCTCTTAATATTACAAGTGGGTCTCTTTGACTTCCATGTTACATTACATTGGTTTACAGTAATATGGCCCACAGTAGTGATGTGGTCGATGGGACTCATGATACAACTTGACATGATACTATTTGTACATTCATGTTGTCGTTGGTGTGCACCTCGAGCTGCAGTGCTGCTCAGTGATGGACGTCCTCTTGGTGTATCATAGCTTCACCTTCACATGGGAAGGTGCATAGAGTCCTCAATGGTCATTAAATTCACTTGATGATGCATGTGCACATTGTTCCTTGCTTGTACTTTGTCATGCTTTACATTTATGTCCGTTTAGAAAAATATTCCTCGCATGTTCATTCATTCATATAACAGTGAACACATCTTTGCGCATGTATTGTTTGTTCGTTCATTCATGAAAACATCTTTTTTCTTGTACTCTCCTTGTTCATCCCATCTATTGTCAGGTCATGTCTATTCATTTACGTATATCTACAATCACTCATGACAAGATGACATCAAATTCATAAACCTCCTACTCTACCATGATGCTTGATCGTTTACCTTTGAATGCAGGTGACCAGGAGGGAGGACAAGGCTGCAAAACTGCACAGGGCAAGTTTCAAGCTGGGATGTGAGCTCCGGGCACTACTAGTGAAAATTTCATAGAGGTCACTAGGACACTGAGATGGAAAATCTGGATCAGCAGTGACTGTCCGTGGGATTTACCTCAGTTGGACGGTAGATCTACGCAATTTCTAGAGGGAAGCAGTTTAGGTAGCAAAGGACCTTGGCGAAAAAATTGCACAATTTCTGGAGGGAGATGGCTACGGGCTATAGGAGGATTGGTATCAAAAACTACACAATTCCTGGAGGGAGCTAGAAGAGGGCTATGAGATTGCTTGGCAGCGAAAACTACACAATTCTTGGAGGGAACTGGCAATAGGTTGTGGGATTGTTGGGGACAAAAATTACACAATTTATGGGAGGCTAGCCTGCTAAACACCTTTGTGCAATTTATGAGTTGAGCAGGATGTTGGGTAGCTGAGGGCCTTTCTCATGAAATATGCACATTTTCTTGGGTCAGCAGTCGGTCGGCTGTCTCAGTGGTTGTCGAGAAAAACTATGCAATTTCTGGAGGGAGACAGGGACAAGAACTCGGTGTCTGTCCAACCTATCTATGCAATTTCCTTAGTTAGTGGAGCAGGCAAGGTTTGCAGCTTTGATGAAATTTTTAGGGGAGTGAGTCTTGGGGTGATTACCCAGTCAAACTCTCTGGTTCACCAGTAATAGGTTCGGTTGATCAACTTGCGGGCAGCACTGATTGAAATGGCTTGTTGGACACTTATGTAATGTTCTAGGTTATAGTCGGTTGAGTCGATTGCAGGGCGGAGGTCCAGCTATTATAGGGTGATCCGGTCATTAGAAATTCATAAAAAATGACTGTGTGTGAGCGAGTGAATTTTTGTATACGCGACTTTTCAAACACACACTCACATGACTTGACGACAAGATGCCTCAAAGCATCAAGACAACATATGCTCAACATGACTGACCAACGGTGCGAGCGACAAGTGTGACACTTGTGAAAGATAGTTAACAGACCATGAAGACGCTTGTGCAACAGTGCATACAAGTTCATTTGTGTGCACGACGAATTTTTACATAGAAAATACAACTTGTACATAGGAAGTGAAGAGCTTGTGCATGACCAAAAGATGGTTTCAAGCATGACATTGAGACCAACGTGCAAAAATATGTTTTTTAAACTATCAAGCAAGGAGGGTGCAAACACTCAACATAATCCCATGGGGTAAGCCTAAGTGACTGAAAAAATCATGTAAAAACTCAAGGGAGGCTCTGAAATTGGATACAGGCCAAAATTTTGGAGGGTGTTGTAGCTGCTACAACACTTGACGACAAACTGGTAGAATTCTAGCTTCTTTGTTTTGGTTCATTGACAACTCAGGGCCTTGGTCTTTCAAGGAGTATTGAATCATTTTGCAAGTTACATCATCTTCCCAACCTACCCCATGGACAGACCTGGTTCACCTTTTTCCAACTCAGTCAAACACAATCAAAGCTTCAGCGTGATCACAGTGTTTCGAAATTGCGAAGGGTAGTTTGGTTAGCAAGTTAAAAAAATTCATAGGATAAGTTTTCATCTCCAATGTTACTCCACTGCTAGTAGGCCTCGATAGTACCCTGGTGGAGTCATGCAAGGACACACACATTTCTCCACTTCTAGTGAGCCTGGTCAATGCCCCAATTGAGTTTCATGCTTCACCTCTCTGTGTAGGAAGCCTTTCTCTTCTTTCGTCTTTGTATTTTTTTCAAGAGGACTATGCATAAGCACTTATTTATTTTTGAGGCGAAAGAGCGATCCCAACTTATTGAGAGAAGAAGAGGTTGTTCCTTCATAGAAGCATATGAGCCCTCTATCATAGTTTTTCGCGTTTAGATTTTCCCGTTCTTTGTTTCTACTAGTTGGATGAGCTTGAACACACAAAGCAGAAGGTGGAGTACATGCATGGGGTTTCTGAGTGTGGACAGAGGTTCATGGTTGGACCAGAGCTTCCCTTGTAGGTGGCTCATATTTTCTATCAAGACTTCATCATCTGAAGGTTATAACCGACCACATAGAATATGGACACAAGACCGACCAAGTGTTGCAGTGTCACAAGACTCTTAGATCTCCGCCACATACTCATTCAAAAACCAGAACTCAGTAAAGGGCAGCACTTATTTAGAAAACTAAAAATAGAATGATAATAAGCAAACAAAACAAAACGAAACAAAAATAGTAAGTGAACATGCAAAAACAAAAACAAGCAATAAGTAGTAAGCACACTATGTACATGGCACGTGGCACGACCTGGCCTACTAAAAATAATGTTTGAGATCTTGGCCATCGATAGGAAGATTGTCAATCCTCCCATCAAGTGATTGTAGATGGTACGTGTGAGGGCCAACATTTTCATAGACCAATATCAAACTATAAGGATTCGCTACTCGAACCTGGTGGTGTCCTAAAATACCTTTAGGTGAAGACAACATTCCTGCCTCAGATACTACATGTAACATAGGTTTCGATGATGGCACAAGGTAGTTTTTTTTTTTTTTTGTTTCGGGAACAGTTCAAGTTTCTGAAATTAATGCACAAGCATATTTCCCCATATTTCTTATGTACATAAATTACAAACCCATGTAAAATAATAAACTTTGTAAGTGGTCTGAACATCCAATAACATATTTCGTTCCTTTTGTATAAGGGGTTCAAACGACATATGTGTTTTACCCAATTGTTTTTGTAATGTCTTGACTCCTTCTTTTCTTGGAATCACGTGTTGGATCATTTGCGTGTCGTATCTACTCAGGTCATCATATGCCCAAGCGGACACATCCTGGTATTATTTGAACAAGCAAACAAAGGCTTTTTGTTGTTGCGGTTTGCAGTACATACAAAGACTGACTAACTTCGGATCGTGGTCTATTCCTAGGCTGATCTATTCATTCCTCATGGTGGAACTGTGGGTTTTGTTGTTTCTTGACCCTTCGCAACAGCTCTACAAGTCATAGAGTATGTTGAGAGAAACCACCCCTTTGGGGATGAGGTTTCCTTTATTTCCATCAGGTGTATCTTACAGGGGCTGCTCGTTCTCATCCTCATCAACTTCTGCATCCTTGAAGGCATCAAAGTTGTCCATGAAGTGCAGTATCTATTGATCACCACCAAAAACACGTAGCTTAGTTATGTTATCAGGAATAGAAGTCTTATACAAAATTTCAATAGTAACTCTATCCCTAAGTGATGTCATGATAGCAACTATGTTTTCCAAGGCATCGACAGCTGCAGTATGCTTTCCAGGCACAACAATGATATTAAATTCCTAGAAGTTAGAGATCAGTCGCCATACCTCTTGTTGGTAACTTTGGAGATGAGGTGATAAATAGTGAATGGTGTTACGTAATTATCATACCAGTATTTCTAAATCACCTACCACTTTGAGCGTGACCACGTTGAGACTAATGGCTTTTTGCAAGCCCAACATGAATGCTTCATATTCAACAACATTGTTTGCACACTCAAACTCCAATCAGCTTCAAATCAGGTGTTTCTTGTTGTTTGGGTCGACCAAGACACACCCATATCTAGAGCCATCCAGTGTCTTCAATCTGTCACAATACATGGTCCACAACTCATCTATACATGAACCGTTTAACACGCATGCACTACTTGTACTGCTACTACTACTATTGTTACAATGCACTGTACAGGTTTCATTTCCATTAGTTGGGAAAGGAATGAGACCCAACTGCCTGTCTGGTGGGGTAGAAGTTGGTCATGTAAGATAACGTCTCACCATTGTTTCTAAGAGGCAATTGTCGAACATGAGTTGTACGAAAGCCAATGGTTTGTTCTTGCTATTGATGGGAGTGACATTGTGCCTTATGTATCTCTCGTATAACACCTAGATTTGATTATTTTTTCCCTTGTACAGAAGCCACAAGTCTAACCAGTCTGTAACAAAGTAGTTGTTTAGATTGCTAGACCATTATCTTCTGAACAGTAATCCATATGCTTCTGGTATGTCCACAATGACAATGTTTATGCACTGGTGAACTCGATTGTCATGAGATAGTCTGATGGTCATGTCACGAATTTTACCAATGGATTAAACGCATATGTGATTGAGCTGGATGATTCGCGCAACTATCTTGCTCCATTGCACATTGATCTTCTTAGCAGTGGATAGTGGCATGACATTGGATGATGCGCTAGAATCAACCAAACAATTGTGAACATTATAGTTGAATATTTAAAATGATAAAATGGAGGGCAAACAAAATTTGCTTCTTCCATCCGGAGTGTGTTTAGCATAGTTGTGAGTGATCTGGGAGATGTGCTTGCTCCCTTGCTGGTAGAGGCTATACTTTCTATAGAAGATTAACCCAGTGTGCACAGAAAGAATTCTCACTTCCCCTGAATCTCTTCCAACAAGAAAATACTTATGTTTGTGTGAGTCTTCTTCACCTCTTCTAGAATGTTGTAGTCAAAGGTAGGTAGACTCATCGAGATGTCCAGGGTAAGACTGGTGTTCATGTTGTCCGATAGAGTGCTCTGCAGCTTTTTGCTCATGGATGTACTCTTGTCCACCATTGTCTTCCTAGGCTTGGTTTTATTTTTCTGCTTTTGGACAGCTAGTGGATCATCCCTTCTCAATAGTTTGATTTTCTCCTTCATTTCCCCAATTATAGGGGGTGACCCTTTACTTATGAGATTTTAGCACTCATTCTAATTGGTGGGCTGCTTCTTGGTGTTTCTCTTCTGTGTTGATTATGCACACTGATACATGTTAATCACTTGCCCAGTGCTTAAGGTCTCATCCGGTGCAACATCTTCATCATCGTCTATGTCCCCCAGCTGCCCCTGCAAACTGCTCGACATGTTTTTCATTTGGTTGCACACGGAGCCTACAACTCATTTCCAATCCGAACAAGACCCTTTCAGGTGCTTATATTCGTGAAATGAACAAAATTCATTGTTCGTGGCATCATCAACCTGGAACACTAAGTTGAAGCTCTGAGAAATTTTAGTCGAGTAGCGGTTGTTACCTGATGACACACTTCCTTGTCTTTATCTGGGTGGTCAACTACTTGCATATGTGTCTTTTGTTCATTGCTTAAGCTCGAACACTTTTGTTGTCAATTTCTTGACAAGGTGAGTAAGGGTTTCAATATCGCTTGTTTCTCTATGTCTACCCTTGCTTGTCATAGCCTGTGGCCTCCTGCTCACATATTTGGATTCCTTTGTTGTTTGGTCATCCTTGATGACTCCGATTGAGTGCAGGGCCTTTTTAACAGTGATTGTCTCTTCGAAATTTTTTAACAGTGTTGGTTTCGCAGCTCGCTTCACGAACTGCACAATGCAAGTCAGCAATGCAAACGTGTAGTAATTGAAAATTATGGAGTCATGAGGCTTCATGTCTGCTGCAAATTTATTCAATATGTGCAGAAACCTATTATTGAAATATTTTACCTTTTCTTTCCCCTCCATCTTCAGGCGTTCCTATTCTTTGAGTAACATGGCTGGGGTCTTATCATGAACAAACTTTTCCAAAGATGTGTTTGAACACACCCCAGTTATGTATGGAGTTTGCATGAAGGTTGTGTGATCCAGATTTAAACAGGAACGCAATAAAATACAGAGATAACCATATACACAAAGATGCAGTGGAAATAATGCTTCATTTCATTAATGGAAAATACCGAAATATGCTTACAACCAGAATTGGAAAATAAACCAGCTAGGGCGATGGTAGCTTATCTCTAAGAAGAGATGTGTGGCTACATGCCTCTGAACTGTTCCAAAACTGTGTTACAATGAGGCTCGAAGGCCTATTTATTGTTGAGAAACAATGGAAAACCCTTCTCATTCCAAAACCTACCCCTAGAAGATGAAATGCCAAATTGTGGGCCCCGTTTTGGGTAAATTGGTACATCAATTTCTCGGGGTCGTAACTTTGGCATACGATCTCCGTTTCACGCGTATGATAGCTCGTTAGAAAGATCTATCCGAGAAATACCACTTTGGGAAGGGAAACATCAATCCATGGACCCATGTTGCCCCCAGATTTCCCAAAAAATGTCGTTTAGGGCCTCAAAAACGGCTCTGGAAGTTCAGGACCCGAAAAACTGCTAAAAATAGTAAACTATGCTACAATTTAGGAAACTGAAAAAGATGAAAGAGACAATTGCGGGGGTCCAAATGGGATAGGTGGGTGGCCACCAAAATCCACCTGGATCACCTAGTCCCCCTATCGGCCCACAACCCCAATGCCACTTCACCCCCTTTCCGCTCTCACCAACCCCCAACAGCCTACCCCTTTCCCCCCAACCACCTACCCCCTTCCCCTGCAACCGAGCCACCCCACCCCGCAATCGTACGACCATCCCAGCCACCTTTACCCACCTTCCACCT